>LGRX02007835.1:0-32198 GCA_001247695.2 Cymbomonas tetramitiformis
GCCATTGTCTCCCCAGCCACGTCCCCTTCCCGGACTCAGTCGTGTGCCATTGTCTCCCTTCCCGGACTCAGTCGTGTGCCTTTCCCTCCTGGGGACGATAATGCGGCCTCTAGAGCCCAGGTGTGACGGGGCTCTCGCTGGTCCAGATGCATGCCCCTGTACAGTGACGGGGGGCTTCGGGGCGCGCAGCTGGCCATGGACCGCTCGGAGGAGGGGCAGTGGCTGCGCAAGAAGGTCGGGGAGCTGCACGGGCTGCTGAAGGCGGCGCGCCGAGAGGCGGCCACACGCGAGCAGAACAACGGCATCACCCTCGAGGAGGCCCGCCAGCTGGCCAAGGAGGTCCACCTCTCTTCCTATCCTGCCTCCCCTCTGCCCCCCCTTTGCTCCGCTCGCCCCTGAATGCCACAGCCTCCTGCTCTCTTTGTGTCTCTGGTTGTGATTCGCAGTGTGTGGCCAGCACGCCCTTTCTGGCAACGTCGGTGGCGCCAGCGATGGACGGGATGCCGGGGGTGAAATGAAACGGGGTAGGGAGAGAGTCGAGATGGACGGACGGGATGGCTGAGTGGAGCTACATATGGTCGGGAGGGAGGTTAAGCCGGATCGTCAACTGGCTTCTCATCTCCGTCATACCTCCCCAATGTGCGCGTAACAAGCAACCAGCGGCGCGCGGCACGCGACCAGCGACCAGCGACCAGCGACCAGCGGCGCGTGGCACGCGACCAGCGACGCGAGGCACGCGACCAGCCGACGCGAGGCACGCGACCAGCGGCGCGGCACGCGACCCGCGGCGCGCGGCACGCGACCAGCGGCGCGCGGCACGGCCAGCGGCTGCGGCGCGCCGCGCCAGCGACGCGGCACGCGACAGCGGCGCGCGGCACGCGACCATTTTTTCTGCCGTTGCATGCTTATATACTCATTGCTTTGGTCACTGCAGTTGTACACATGCATGTGGTCACTGCAGTTGTACACATTTGTTTGGTGAAAACCGAACCGAATCTGGACAGGCGTGGTCCTATCCGTCCGCCTGTCCAGAGCTCCCACCGGGAGGGCCGGGTCGGGAAGCTTAAAGCAAGAATAATTACAGCAGTTAGTCAGATTGGAACAGTTCCAACTGATTACCAGGAATTGTTTCTTCGATTGCTTTATTCAACTCTCACAATCCTAGGCGGCCGAGTTTCGATGTGACATTGTCATAGTCCCTCGACAACAGTGTCATACTCTCAGATCCGATGTCACTGTCAGAATAACTGCAATCTAAGGGTCGATCTAATCAGATCAGATCGGACGGTGCTGCATAACGCCTGCCATATTCCGCATAAAAACACTTGAAACTCATCGCCTCTGTCGCTGATTCTCATCGCTTATAGCTAAACTTTTTCTGCCGTTGCATGCTTATATACTCATTGCTTTGGTCACTGCAGTTGTACACATGCATGTGGTCACTGCAGTTGTACACATATGTTTGGTGAAAACCGAACCGAATCTGGATAGGCGTGGTCCTATCCGTCCGCCTGTCTAGAGCTCCCATTGGGAGGGCCGGGTCGGGAAGCTTAAAGCAAGAATAATTACAGCAACTAGTCAGATTGGAACAGTTCCAACTGATTAACAGGAATTGTTTCATCGATTGCTTTATTCAACTCTCACAATCCTAGGCGGCCGAGTTTCGATGTGACAGTGTCATAGTCCCTCGACAACAGTGTCATTCTCTCAGATCCGATGTCACTGTCAGAATAACTGCAATCTAAGGGTCGATCTAATCAGATCAGATCGGACGGTGCTGCATAACGCCTGCGATATTCCGCATAAAAACACTTGAAACTCATCGCCTCTGTCGCTGATTCTCATCGCTTATAGCTAAACTTTTTCTGCCGTTGCATGCTTATATACTCATTGCTATGGTCACTGCAGTTGTACACATGCATGTGGTCACTGCAGTTGTACACATATGTTTGGTGAAAACCGAACCGAATCTGGACAGGCGTGGTCCTATCCGTCCGCCTGTCCAGAGCTCCCACCATCTCTCCATAAAGTATAAGGGTGGATAAGCAGGCCTGTCACACACAGTTAATGGCAAACCCGGAGCACACTGCAAGGCAAAGTCCAAGTCCAGGAGCATAGAAACCACCAGATAATTAAGAAGTGCAGATTCAGAATCACACACATAACCAGATAATAGCCACGGCCAACAAGTCCAGATCCAGAAGCATATAAACCACCAGATAATAGCCAAGCCGGCTAGGCCGTAAAACATAAAACATTCAGGCACCAGCCAAACAAGGAGGCGCAGATTCAGAATCACACGCACCACCAGTCAATAGCAATTGCCGAGGAGCCCAGACCCAGATATATAACATCCAGGTAATAGCCACTCGATTCCAGAAGTAATAAATAACCACAATAGCCAGGCGCCACGCCCAGCCCAGAAGTAAAACAATACCATTAGAGCCACAGCCACACTGAAGCTCACCATTCACAATTATCTTCATCATCATCATCCAGAGTGTCCCGCCAATCCTCAGAATAATCCGAGAGCACATAATCCGAATCCGTAGTGGCCTCGTCGGGCAAGTCCATCACCCGAGCCAGCCGATACTTGTCATAAACATAATAACCATCCATCTCGATGCCCACTAGAGAACCCGCCTCCACATTCAGGGTCTCTTCCATACGCGTCAAGATCTGCAGATTAAGCGCGGAGTCATCCGGCGCATCATCTGAAATGCGTCACAGTCACACCCCCAGCTTCAGCCCCCAACTGCCGCAATGCCCGCAAGATAGTGAACCTGTGAGTTGTGAAATACAGGTTCATGGCCACCTTAGGCGTGTACCAACCGCCCACATCAGAGATAACCCGGTGTGACCAACCATAAGTCCACAGCCACTGACCAAGAGACTTCCTCGGGGAGCCACCCCCGTAGTGGCGGGCATCATCCCGGCCGGGGAAAGCCCGAGCAAAGCCTTCTGATAAGCCCGACCAAAGCCGGAGTAAGGCCCGGGGTACCAACCCGATGCCCCTTTCGGCGCACGACACAGCAAGGAGCCGGAGGTCAGCCCCTCACGGACCACATACTCCTCCAACATCTGCACCGGGAATACCCCCAGAGCCGGCACCTCGCTCGGAATAAAGAACTCCTTGGGCTTCCGGGCGTCAGCATTCTTATCAAACACCAAGGAGCCCCGGATGTAAGGGGAAAGCTCCTCATCATTGTGCACCACCAGCACATGAGGGTCCGTCGGCACCGGAGGCTTTCTCCAATGAATGCACAACGACGGACCCTCCCAATAGAGGTCAAAGTACACACGCAGCCACCACACGGCACCCGGCCGCAAGCAGCCAAAGGTCTTCATCATATACACCAGCTGCTGGAACCGGCCCGAACGCCCACTCAGGACGAAGCCGAAGTGGAAAATGCGGCGCCACTCAGCCGGGGTCCAAGCCCGCTTGGCCTTGGACGGCCGCTTGTAATGCTTGTCCAACACCGTCAGCAACGCCCGCACAGAGGGGTGCTTAGTTGGGATGCGCAACACGAGCGGGCTGCCATCCTCCTCCAGGATAGGCGCCTCGCCCAGCGTGTCCCGCATTTCATAATGCCATGCTGTGACACCAGTAAGGTAGCTCCGCACCGTAGAGGAGTCCAGCCTGAACGGCCGGACCTCCACCGCATATGCGATATACCCCATGACATCCTGCACGCAGGCCGGCAGGTCGTGCCCGGCAACGTGCACCAAGAAGTCCCGAAAGTCCCGGACCCCCCGGCGCTGAATCACCGTCGTGCCTTCACGCACCCGCAGGGCCGCCATATGAGACACAAGACGGGCCAATGCCCCCGTCGATGGGCCCGTCCAGCCAGCCGCCGCCACCCAGCAGGTACCGCAAAGGACCAGAGCCGTAAGGCCCAGGTTAACGCCGGAGCACACCACGCACACCAGACGGGTGCATTTGAGACAGCAGCACACGATCTCGTTGGGCGTTCCCCGACAGTACTGGCACTCCCCTCCAAGGGCCATCGTCACCAGGTACAACAGCTCCCGCAGCACTTCGAGAGCTCCCCCTGGCAGGCAACAAAGGGGGGAAGTGAATGACCACCACGGGCCACCGGGTCGTCCCCCGGAAGGTGCGCCCGGAGCCAAAGCCATAAGTGCCATCCGCATTCGCCAGCTGCTCCCACGACGGGGTAGTGAACAACTCAGTGGCAGGGGGGTAATATCGAAGCACCCAGCCCCCCTTCACCAAGTACCACCAGTCATAAGTATCCCACACCGGCACTACAAAGGTACCCGACGTGTCATACGGCGAGTCCCGCTGACATTGCAAGAAATGCAGCAGATACTCCCGGATAAGGGCATAGTCGGGGTTAGCATACACCGCCTCACCGGCCAAAGAACGGGCCAAGAAGCTGTCCACCTCCGAGCAATAACGGGGCAAGTGAGCATTAGTGCCCACCGGGTCTGCACCACCATCCAGTGTAAAGGGTCTGACCAACTCTGACTGAACTGAGAGGAATTCGTCCCTCCTGTACTGCCAGTCGGAATAATCCTTCCGGCGCACATAACGGGAGAGACCATCCGAGAGGCCATTCTCCACTCCAGGAATATGCTCACAGGCGAGGTCCAGATCATACATACGGGCGGCACTAAAGATTCGCTCACCGACCTCCCAAAGAGCTGGGGCCATAGTACCCTGCTTGTTGATCAACGACACCGTGGTAGAGTTGTCACTACGGAAAAGCAGGCATTCCCCACGGTGTGCCGGACCCAGTAATTCAGCCGCCGATGCCGCTGTACTCGCCTCACGGAAGTTGGAGCTCTTATGAGGAGCACACTGATCCGGAGGGAATGACAGGATGTGCCGCCAGTCCCGAAGGGCGATTCCCCCTTGCCATCCCGACGCATCCATAGTAGGCGCCAGGATTCCCTCGGGAGTCTGCCAGTGTCCCGTGAGGTACTCACGGTCCCCAGAATGCTGACCCAACCACTTGCCAGACACCTCGGGCTTGCCCTCATACAAATAATAGCGCCTGGAAGGGCGATCCTCCATATGACCCACAAAGCGAGAAAGCTCTCCACGAGCTCGATCATCCAAATGCACAAAGACCCCGTCGTCCCACCGCATCTTGGCAGGTGCGGAGGCCACCAGGGGGTTAACAAAGGCGTCACGGGCCTCATACAATGGAGATAGCATGTTCTGTCCACCAACAATAAGGGGAGCCACAAACTGAAGCTTGCCGATAACACCGGCCAACTCACGCCTGGGTACCTGAACGCCTGGTGGATACTTCTGGAGCAAGTCACCCACTGCGGCACCATACTTCTCAGCCCGAGCCTTCGAGAGCGTCACTGTCTGACTCTCGGAGTGAATCTCCCGGCCCACATACTCTTTCACTGAAGCCGGCAAGAAAGTTTTCTGTGCCGACGCCTGAACACCAAGAGCAGCCAACTGGTCGATTTCCGCAAAAGCCCGCCGGTCACTCTCAACCTTGCCAAGCTGACGGTCATAAACACTGTGCCCGTCGTCCACAAAGATCCCCGTGCACTCCGAGCGACCGTCAGCATGAACGGTACCATTCAGGACCCGCTTGACGACTTGAGCCATCTCGGCCTGGTGCTTCGGTGCATCCGAGAACCTGAACATGTCAAACCGTGCCCGATAGAAGTCTTTGGACAACGGCAGTGGCTGCCAACGGGGATTATTCCAGAAGGCGTCCTTCAGGTCCCACCCACCCTGAAGGCAACGGGGCCGCTGCAAGGATAACACCGGCTGAAGGTAGTCATACTCAGCAGGAGCCGGCGCCATGGACTCATAAACCCGGGACGTGCGGGCGTTCCAGATGTTTCGGAACTTGTCCTTCACTGGACAATAAAGAGACCCAATTTGAGTCACACACCAGGGCTCATAATGTAATGGCCCTTCCAAAACCCCGCGCTCAGCCGACCGGAGCAGGTCTGCCTCAGACCGGTCGGCGTGCTCATAGCAAGTAGGGTGGTTGTCCCGCTTAAAACGAGCAGGCTGGCCACAAAGTTCATGCGGTGGCCTTCACGACAAGACTGCTGAAGTGCCTCCTCACCAGGTTGAAACCAGTCATAAAGGGCCGCTGTATAGCGGACTCCAGGAGAATAGAGACCATCAGCAGTGTCATGGAAGGTCATTTGGCGACTGGCATGCCGGTGCCTCGCCTCGGGAGAAGAAAATTTCCGAGGTGGAACCTTCAGAACCAGCAGCCGGTGATAACCATCAGAAGTGTAGACAACCATAAAAGTGTGCCTGGAGCCCGAGGCTCGCAGACGTACCCAGTGTATTCGGTCCCGGAAGATACACTCATCAGGAGAAAGAGAGACTCCAGAATAGAGCCGGGTACCCAGTGTCATGAGTTGCCGTTTAAATACCTGGCCACTGTCTGTGTAGGCGTCAAACAGAAGTGGATCACCAGGAACAGGGCAACCTTCAGGAGTGTCATACCAATAGACTAACTCTCTGAGCAATAAGGAGTGAAGACCACGGACTGCCTGAAAAGGCTCCGCAGTAGTAGGCGCTTCAGAAGCTAAGACAGGAACCTGTGTTGAGCGCGGAGCTGGCTGTGTGGCATGTGACACCAAAGGCACAGACCGCGCGTCGCAACAGACAGAGTCCAGACTAGTGTCCAAGCCATCAGATGGTGTTTCGGACGACAAAGGCCAAAGAACAGACTGTAACGGGGAGGGTTCTGTGTCTTGTATACCTGCTAACTGCTTGCCGAGACTTCAAACGGTCTCGGCGTAGTCACACGGTGTCATCAAGGGACCAGGAAAGGCGTGCTTCTTCACGCACTTCATCTTGACACCGTCCACTCTCTTCACTCGGTTACACGCACGGGTAATAGTGCCGGTATGGGTGTAGTTCCCAGCATAATAGCTGTGCTCGCTACTGCCGCAGAGAGGGCACGGGCGGGAGACCACTGGAGGCACGACTGCCCCAGCCCCAGACGGGGGCGACAGCACACCAGACTGAAGGGGGGCCGGAAGTAAACCAGGCCCCTGCACTATCGGAGTAGGAACATAACCCGTACGGGCCAGGACTCGCTGAAAAGCAACTGTGCGAAAGGACTCCATCACCAACCGGCGTAAGTTCTCAAGGCGAGCAGACACCGTGGTGAACTTCTCGGAACCCAATCGCAGTAAGTCACGATCCTCACTTAACGCCGTGGTGAAAGGCTGCTTTGTCCAGCGTGCCGTGACATAGTATGATGTAATCAGGACATAAGTAGCCTCGAACGGGACGTGGGGCATCTCAGTCCGAACATACTCCACCAGTTCCATAAGGAACTCATAACGGGCAACAATCATCACTGCGGTACGATAGTGCGCCTTAAACGGACTCGCAGGATCCGGGTTATAAGTGAACACCCCAATCTCACTGTCGCGAATACGCTCCCAGTCCTCACATCGACGCCTACATCAACTCAGGAAACGATCCACGCGAGGGAACCGAAGTTTGTCCTTAACGCGCAGAGTTGTCCCATCCTGAATCAGAGCCCCGGCACGCTCCTGAAAAGGAGTGTACTGGAACTCCGAACTGGCACCCAGCGTGCCGCTCTGCATAATACGCTGCATCTGCTTGCGCGACGCGCTGTCAGTACTATTACCAGAATAGTTCTCCATCATCTCTCTACCCGGGTAAGAAGGACTCGCCGGGTCACGCAGGGTCAGACCATCAATAGCTCCCGTAACTAAATCCGTCAAGCCATGTGAAACAACAGTCGCGTTCAAAAGATCCTCGAAAGACAGTGCGTTACCTCCGCTTGGTACAGTCGCGGGTGGCCACGGTGCCGTAGTCGTGGGCGTTACACCAGGCATCAAAGAAGCAACGTTGGTGTCCACGTGTCCAGTGCCAGTTGACGTAATATTATTATTACCACCAGATAACTGTTCAGGATGGATATAACCACCAGCCTGACCGAAACTTCCCAAAGGTACTTCACTCTCCGCGGAACGCCGGACTCCACGATCGGGCGGTAGCAGCGCGTGCGCGATGGGCTCGACCGCAGATATTCCACCAAGTAAGTTAGAAGACTGAGATGTCGGTACGGTCGCGGTGACACCAAGGGAAGGCTGCTCAGCACGAAGTCCAGGAGCAACATATCGCGCGACAGCCTCGCTAGCAGATATAAGTCCAGCCGAGGGTTCCACGTGTCTTGCACCGGCCAAGGTTAAGGGTACGGGTTCTGACTTCTTCAAAGAACGAACTGCACTGAGTCGAGCAACCAGTTCCGCCCGAATAGGACTGCCCCGCTGCAAACCACCGTCTGAACTGGGTTCACTACCCGCTGTCGATCCACCCGACGTTTTTTGACAACGTGATCGCGTGCGGCTTAGGCTACTCAGAACCTGAGTTCGCATCTCAACTAAACGGTTCTGCGCAGGCTCCAAAACTCGCGGGGACGAATCATCCGCTCCGGCCGGGTCCACATCAGACAGCTCATCGAAGTCCCCCATAAAGGCCAACTCCGGACCCGCAAATCCCTTATAGGTCTCCAGCAAACGACTGTACGCCCGTTGACTCGCGGGCGAAACATGAAAGGGTAGAATCACCAACACGTTGATCTCCTCCTGCTGCTTCCGCGCTGAAATATACATCATCGTGAGCTCAGGGAAAGGCAGAAAGTAATCCGTACAGATAAATTGATTGCGGTCTCCACGGAAAAAGGCGTAGTTACCAACATCGAAGAATTCATCCAGACACTCTTTATGAATCACAGCCGTACAGACGCGACAACGTACGTAATCTTGCGACTCGCTCTCGCATGGAATCGCCCGACAGTAAGGAAGGTCACTCAGAAAAAAACAGCTATTCTGACGCAATCGCTTCTGGTTGTGGTGTACCATATGCGTAGAGACCTTATTCACGCTGCAAATCTTGAGACCACATGTCCCGTACGCACTGGAAGTGGGAGTTGTACGGCACTGCTCAAAACAATCCACCTCGCCACAGAAACCGTACGCCACACGTCCAGGACAACCAAAAGAAGGCTCACGAAGCTGACGGATACGAATCCCGTACGCGTAAGTTAACATCTCTTCAACGATACCAGGAATTAAAGGTGCCTCGACGTCAATCAAAGCTCGTGACTCTGAGCCTGGCGACACCTGTGAAATCAGAGTGTGAAAAGACTGCAGAATCGTGGCCTCACAGGGTTCACCACGACGGGCATATGCAACCAAGTCGTCGATACGAGAAGCAAAGTGCAGAATACAGACCACCAGATTAGGGTCCGCCGGTGCCACCAGTTTGTAAGAAGAAAGAAGCTATTCCAATCGGGCCAGGTCCAACTGAGTAAAGTCATCTGAAAAGATACCAGTAGAAGGGGGAGCTAACTTCGAAGCCATGACGGCAAAGTCGGAATTTTCTAGAAGCTTAAAGCAAGAATAATTACAGCAACTAGTCAGATTGGAACAGTTCCAACTGATTAACAGGAATTGTTTCATCGATTGCTTTATTCAACTCTCACAATCCTAGCCGGCCGAGTTTCGATGTGACAGTGTCATAGTCCCTCGACAACAGTGTCATACTCTCAGATCCGATGTCACTGTCAGAATAACTGCAATCTAAGGGTCGATCTAATCAGATCAGATCGGACGGTGCTGCATAATGCCTACCATATTCCGCGTAAAAACACTTGAAACTCATCGCCTCTGTCGCTGATTCTCATCGCGCGCGGCACGCGACCAGCGGCGCGCGGCACGCGACCTGCGACGCGAGGCACGCGACCAGCGGCACGCGACCTGCGACGCGCGGCACGCGACCACCGACACGCGACCAGCTTCACGCGATAGACAATTATTATTCGGAAAATAATAATTTGGGTTATTGTAGAAGCTACGCACTTAAACCTTAAGTGTAGGGTCGCCAGGCCCGTCTGCCAGAGCGATGCCACACCGTGTCTGTGGCACCGGGACGGGGGGAGTCATCGATCACGGGATCGATGACACGTGACACGTCTGGGCTTGACACGAGAAGTTGGTTGTTAACAACTTTCTCACGAGGTGTCAAGCAGTTTTTCGGAATCTCAGCCTCAGGAGCAACGCTCCATCACTGTTCTTCCTTTCTTTTGATTCCGAAAACGTATTCGCAAAATTCTTGGATATCGCGCAGCGTATATCACAATTTTTCGCTCTGTTTACGCGTGGATGTCTGGACAGTTGAAAGCTGGGCCGAGAGGATTGTACGGACAACCCACAGAGAAAGACGCGGGGACGCAGACCGACATTGCAGGAGTGCGCGCGTCCTTAGAGGATCGTACTGAAAGGAGGGACTAGTCGCATCCGGTTTTCGTGCCCTGCAAGTGCAAGTTCAACTGTCCGTACTGGGACCCGCGTGATCCGTACGAAGGCTCCATTTTCCGTACGCACGGGTACCGGTGATCGAGCTGGAGATGCCAGAAGCAAATTCTACTTTTCCGTGCTTCGTGTGTTGGGAGAGTGAAGTATTTTCTCATGCTAGGTGGCAGACTTGGGAGCCGATCTTGAACCCGCTGCGCCGTAGAGACGGGCGCGCGTTTGTGAGAACCAACCTTTGTGCGACTTGCGCGGAGGAGGTTTGGGAGGCAGACTCGGACAGCGTCTGGTTTCCGATTGGCAGAGGTACGGCCTTTGGCCTGCGGGAGGAGCTTGGGAGACATGGGAGGTCAACGAGGAGAAGGCGGGAGCCGGAGGTTGTTGTCGCCGGAGGTGAACAGAACTCTGGATCAGTACCGGCGGGCAGCGGTTTGGTGCACCAAAACCAGGGTCGCAGCGGTGGAGCGGCTGCTGGTGCTGGCTCATCCTTCCAGGCCGGCAACGAAGGACGTAGTGCTGGAGGAACGGAAAGACATGCTGATCGAGTTCCAGAGGCTGGAGGAGGCGATCGTGGACGGCATGCCGAGGGACCTGGAGGGCCCCACAGATGATCTGGTGAAGGTGGGGCTCCTCGAGACTGATCGGCAGGTGGTGCGCGGCGAGTGGCCGCTGGGGGAGCCCGGGGATAGATGGGAGCGGCTGCGCGGAGTGGCGGCAAAGGAGCGGCGCGGGGTCATGGCGTGGGCGACGGCAGCGAGGGACATGCGGCAAGAGACGCGGCCAGGTGCGCAGCCTTCTCCGAACGGGAGTGGCAGTCCCGGATCTTCGGGGCCGTCACCCAGAGGCGTCCTGCGTTCGGAGGAGGAAGTGCAGCGCATGGTGGACGCAGCAGTCGCCGCGGCGCTGGCGGGGCGCAACCCGATCGGCAAGGGAGGCGGCCGTACGGGACGTGATCCACCCGCTTCACCGCGGGATGTGGCGCGGGCGTCAGTGGGGCGGCGCCGAGGATGGTCATGGACGGAGTGCGAGCGAGTGATCACAAAGATGAGAGTGGCTGCAGCACGTCATGCAGCCGAGCTGGCGCGGGTGAAGCACGATTTCGGGCGGCACCCGGCTAGGCGGGTGGAGCCGTGGGAGTTCGAGCTGCTAGACGACCGGTTTCCAGCGTGCAGGCAGGAGCAGTGCGGGCTGGAGGAGCTCCCTGAGGGCAGGAAGGTGCGCGCAAAGCACTTGCATGCGTACATCGACCTCGCGCTGCGTGAGCTGGCGGACATGCAGCGGGCACTGGCAGGTGTGCCGGGGATCGAGCAGCCGGCGTTCGATGAGGAGTGGGCGGCAGCAGCTGCGGCGAGCAGGAAGAGGCGCGCGGTGCGGCAGCCTAGTGGATCGGATGGCGAGGACAGCGAGAGCGAGCAGAGGAAGCGGGCGGCAGCGAAGGCGCGCTTTGGGTCGCTTCGCACGGCGACGGACGAGGAGTTGCGACGAGCGCTGGACGGCAGCCTGGCGGTGAAGGACATCACGCGCCCGCCAGGTGAGCTTGCTGTGCCTGCTAGGCCCCTTCTCCCCGCAGGTGGAGCGCTCAAGGGGATGGACATCCGGGTGTCGCGTCCCGGGGGCGACTTCGAGGAGGGGGGCGCGGAGTGGCGGCTGGATGCGAAGAGGGGGCTCGTCCTGGAGGCGAAGGCCAAGCACTGTTGCACATTCGACGAGTGGGACGAGACGTTCACAGTGTTGATGTGCAAGGCCCCCGAGGAGGCGCGGGACCTGCTGCTACAATTCAGACGGTGGATGCGGCTCATGTCGATCGACTACTCGTGGGACCACTTGCGCAAGTTCTACGACCACCTCTGTGTGCGCATGGAGAAGGAGGCCTCCACTACCTTTGAGCTGGTGTTGTACACGGCCCACTGGGAGATGCACAAGAGGGACAAGGGTGTCAAGATGAAGGGCGCGGGTGGCGGAGGCAGTGGCGACGGAGGCGGCAGCTGGGGGGGAGGCGGGGGTAAATACCCCCGCGAGACGCAGGACCAGCCAGCGGACGCCGAGCCGAAGGAGGGTGCGCAGCGAGACCGTGGAGGGGCGGGCGGCGGAAAGGGACGCGATGCCATTAAGTCGGGTGCGTGCTTCTCGTTCAACTTTGCTTCAGGATGCAACCGCAAGAACTGCAGGTTCACGCACAAGTGCACGAAGTGTGGCGACAAGGGACACGCGCACTACGATGGGCACGAGTGCGCGGCGCCGGCGGGCGCCAGAGGATGATGGGATTCGCGGTGGAGCCCGGGGGAGGCCACGCCCCCGGGGGAGCCGGAAGGTGGCAGGGGGGCGCGGGGGGCGCCAGACGGGGAGATCGTTGCAAAGCCGGAGGAGGTGCACGTGGAGGATGTGACGATGGCGAGCGACGGTCAGGAGCCCTAGCCTGCAGGTGAGGCGCGAGAGATGCAGGTGGAGGACGCGGAGCCGTGGTGGGCACGGCTTCGGAGGATGCGGGTGGTGCCGGTGTGGGATGCAGCGGGGGCACCGTTGCCGGCGGCGCCGGTTGCGGCGCCGGCGGTGCCTATGGCGGGTACCGGGTGCGGTGAGCACTACCCGGCAGTGGCAGAGTCGGGGTCGGCGAGGTGGCCGGCTTTGCGTGCGGCGATCGTGGAGGGCGCCAAGGCGAGAGGCCTCTCCGGTACCGGCACGACGGAGGAGGAGCGCATTCGCTTTCAGCAGGAGGTGCGAGATGTGGGGGCGTTGGTACCGCTGATGTCGGAGCGAGTGCATCTTCTCGCAGAAGCACTGAAGGATTGGCCAGACGTGGCCTTCCTCGTGCGAGGCGCGGCGTGCGGAGTCGGCTTCCCTTTCGCGGGCAAGGAGCCGGACGAGCCGTACATCGTGGAAAACTACGTGGGAGACGAGCACGTGGAGGCTGACCGCGGAGCTCGCCAAGGAGATGGCCGCGGGGAGGATCTTTGACGCGCGCGATTGGTTACCGCGAGGCGTGTCGGCCCTCGGGATGGTGGAGCGACTCCGCAAGGGGAAGCTCAAGTACCGTCCCGTGTGGGACTACTCACGGCCTTCATTTGTCGGCGTCAACGACTGGATCGACCTCCAGAGGGACG
This sequence comes from Cymbomonas tetramitiformis, assembly GCA_001247695.2. NCBI lineage: Eukaryota > Viridiplantae > Chlorophyta > Pyramimonadophyceae > Pyramimonadales > Pyramimonadaceae > Cymbomonas > Cymbomonas tetramitiformis. Next base: position 13,410 of record LGRX02007835.1, read on the forward strand.
AGTTCACGTCGGTCAAGGACGCGTACGCGCTGCTACGACCGGGCATGTACATGGCGAAGGTGGACCTGGAGGAGGCGTACAGGTCGCTGCCTGTCGCGTCGCATTACTGGGCAGCGCAGTGCTTCCAGTGGCGCGGCGTGTGGTACATGGACACGCGCAACCCTTTCGGGAACCGCGCGTTACCGGGCATCTTCATGCGCTACACGCGGGCGATTGTGGCGTGGATGCAGGCGCAGGGGGTGCCGTGCGTCGGGTACCTTGATGACTTCTTCATGGTGGCGCGTACGGCAGCTGAGGCTCAGGAGATGATGGACCTCTTGATCGAGTTCGTGACCATGCTAGGCTTCAAGGTGAACAGAGCCAAGTGTGAGGGTCCAGCGAGCCGTATGGAGTTCCTTGGCGTGTTGTTGTGCACTGACGGCGCGAGATGCACGGCGTCGATCGACGAGGAGCGCGTGCAGCAAGTGACGAGCAGGCTGCGGGAGATGCGCGCGGAGGCGGCGACGGGGCCGGTGCGCTGGCGCAAGCTCGAGTCGCTACTCGGGCTGCTGGCATTCTGCGCCCAAGTGGTGTGGGGACTGTCGTTCTACACACGACAGGGCTTCGCACTCGTCGCGGCGACGGCAGGTAGGTCGCGCGTGGTGGTGAGCACCGGCGTGGCGCAGGACCTGATGGTGGTGGAGCGCGTGATCCGCATGTACAACGGGCGCAAGGTGGTCCTGCACAAGGAGGACGTGCACGAGGACGCCTTCGCGACGGACGCGTCGCTGAGGAAGGGGATGGGCGGCCACTGCCAGCCCGACTACTTCCTCGTCTCGTGGGAGGACTTGGCGGAGATGCCGCAGCGCGACTTCTACCCCTTCACGAGCAAGGCGAAGTCCCACATCAACTACCTCGAGCTTTTCGCGGTGTGGTGGGCACTGGCGCTGTGGGCGAACAGGCTGTCGGGGTGGACTTTGGTGGTGAGGATCGACAACCAGTGCGCGCTCACTCAGGTGGACAAGTTCTGGGGCCCGGTCGAGTACATCCCGCTGCTGCGCAAGATTTTCTACCTTTGCGCGCAACACGACATCCGGCTTCGCCCCAAGTACATCTCGTCCAAGGACAATCTCCTGGCGGACTTGCTCTCGCGGCTGAAGCTCGAGGAGTTCCACATGCGGTGGGCGATGCGCAAGCGGGAGGTGCTGTGGAGGCAGGACCGGGACGACTGGCAATTCTCCCCGGACCTGTTCGCGGAGATGGACGAGGAGTTCGGGCCGTTCACCCTTGACGCTTGCGTGGCGTCCTCGCGGGCGAACGCATTCTGCGTGTGGAGCTGGAGCGCAGAGGATGACGCGCGCAAGCAGCGCTTCGACGGGCTCAACGCGTGGGCGAACCTCCCATTCTCGGTGATGTACGAGATCTTGCTCAACTTCCTGAAGTGCAAGCGCAAGCAGCAGATGGGCACAGGCGGGTGCTTTCTGGTGCCGGTGTGGGAGGGGGACGAGGCGTACGAGCTCGTGTCGGGGATGCGCGAGGTGTTCCGTCCGGTGCGCAAGTACCGGGCGGGCACGATGCTCTTCACAGCGCCAACGCTGGACGGCAAGGGCCGCTCAGAGTGGGGGCCCACTCGGCGGGATGTGCTGGTGGTGCGCGTGCCGATGGAGCCAGTGGAGTTGCCTGACTTGGTGTGATCGGGGCGTAGAGGAGCTGCTGGAGGAGCTGGCAGTGGCGGTGGAGCGCTACCAGGACGGGGCGTACGCCGAGAGCACGCAGAGGTCCTACGACACGGGGGTCAAGTCCTTCCTCACATTCTGCGTGCGATTCGCGTGCCTGGGCATGCTGGAGCCGTTGCTCCCGGCGTCGGATGCCACGCTGGCGCGCTTCATTGCCTTCTCGGCATGGTTCGTGCAGCCAGGGACGATCAAGTCCTACCTGGCAGGCGTGCGGTCCCTTCACTTGCAGCAGGGGGTGGAGTGGACGCCGGTGGCTCACCGGTTCTGGGTGGCGGCAGCTCTGCAGGGCGTGCGCAGGCAGTGGGACCGGCCCGCGAAGCCGGTGATGCCCATCACGTTGCGGGACCTGGCGCGCATGGCGGAGTTTGCGGACATGGAGACGATCACGGGCTTGGCGCTGTGGGCGGCCATCTTGGTGGGGTTCTACGGCTTGTTCCGCAAGGACAACCTCACTGTGGGGAAGTCCCAGGCGTGGAACGCCAGGGGTGCGCTGGTGAGGGAGGACGTGCTCTTCGCGGAGGCTGGAGATGTGGTGTGGATCCGAGTGCGACACTCGAAGACCATCCAGTGCGGGGAGCGCTACCACTGGGTGCCGCTGGTGGCGGTGCCGGGGTCGAGGCTGTGCCCGGTGGAGGCCCTCCGCCGGCTCATGCTGGCCACGGAGGGATTGCCAGAGGAGGCGCCCCTCTTCCAGGTGGAAGGGAGGGGCAAGCGGGGCGCGCTGGTGCCCATGGCGCACGCGGCGTTGGTGGCCGGGCTGAAGAGCCTGGCCGTGCAGTTGGGGCTGGACCCAACCCGGTATGCCGGGCACTCGCTCCGTAGGGGCGGGGCCACGGCAGCCATGCGGCTGAAGGTGGAGAAGCTCTACATCAAGCTGCAAGGGGACTAGAAGTCCGATTGCTGGGAGAGGTACTGCGAGTTGGACGACGAGCAGCGGCTCATCCTTCCGGCCGCGTTCGCGGAGGCAGCGAAGGAGCTCTCATGAGGTGACGGCACGCTCCTTCGCACATTCCCTCCCCTTCACATGTTGCTTTGGGTGCCTGTTAGGTCTGTCAGGTGAGCGGCTGCTTTGCAGATTGGGCGGCAATGTCTCTGAAGAGTAGCACGGTGGAAGCTTCTAGGGCTGTACGGACAGCCGCTTGGAGCCCTGGAGGCCTGAGGGCCGGGCCGGGCCTAGTTCAGAGATCGTTGCTAGAGACCCGCTGCTAGAGACCCGCTGCTAGAGAGAGCAGCAAAGGTGATAGAGCAGCAGAGGTAGAGGGCAGCTTGCTAGAACTAGCTTAGAAGCTTCGTGCACGAGACTCTTAGAGACCTGCTCCACGTGACAGAGAGGGAGGCAGACACTTATGCCACATGCTGAGAGACCGAACAGGCCAGACGGTGGCAATTAATATATTGTGAATATATGAATCTGCCAAGACCTCTGCTTGCCTGTTATGACCGGTGCTCTCTGCGGGGGAGGGGGGGGGAGTGCATGCTTCGTACAATAATAGACAATTATTATTTGGAAAATAATAATTTGGGTTATTGTAGAAGCTACGCACGCGAACCCGAAGTGTAGGGTCGCCAGGCCCGTCTGCCAAAGCGATGCCACACCGTGTCTGTGGCATCGGGACGGGGGGAGTCATCGATCACGGGATCGATGACACATGACACGTCTGGGCTTGACACGAGAGGTTGGTTGTTAACAACTTCCTCACGAGGTGTCAAGCAGTTTTTCGGAATCTCAGGAGCAACGCTCCATCACTGTTCTTCCTTTCTTTTTCCCACCCACCCACACCTGCAAGGGATGATGCATTGGGGTTTGGGGTTTGGTGGTAGGTGGCGGCAGTGTCTCTGAAGAGTAGCACGGTGGAAGCTTCTAGGGCTGTACGGACAGCCGCCTAGAGCCCTGGAGGCCTGAGGGCCGGGCCGGGCCTAGTTCAGAGAGCGCTGCTAGAGACCCGCTGCTAGAGAGAGCAACAGAGGTGATAGAGCAGCAGAGGTAGAGGGCAGCTTGCTAGAACTAGCTTAGAAGCTTCGTGCACGAGATTCTTAGAGACCTGCTCCACCTGACAGAGAGGGAGGCAGACACTCATGCCACATGTTGAGAGACCGAACAGGCCAAACGGTGGCAATTAATATATTGTGAATATATGAATCTGCCAAGACCTCTGCTTGCCTGTTATGACCGGTGCTCTCTGCGGGGGAGGGGGGGAGAGTGCATGCTTCGTACAATAACCAGCGGCGCGAGGCACGCGACCACGCGACCAGCGGCGCGCGGCACGCGACCACGCGGCGCGCGTTACTCGTCTCCTGCAATCATCACAAGTGAACACGACTGCAAGATGTGGATAACAATTTCATTAGAATTAAATTGTTACCATCAGCTAGCGGGGGTACCCCCCCTCAGAGTTTGAACGGTGCTCTGTGCTACATGCTGACTACTGGCAAGCAAGGCTGGTCCACGTCAGTCCGAGTCATGTTCACAACAAGTCTCTCTCACTCTAGATTGCCGTTTGGTGAAACTGTGGCTCTCTCTCTGCAGTGGTGACAATGGAAGCTTCCACGAAGCTGCTAGCTAGCAGGCTGCAAGCAGGTTCTCCAAAGGATCTCCGAAGGTTCTTCGAGGTGGCTCCAGCTGGTCTCACGTCCAGCTGAGCCCGAAGCTTCCACACACCCAACTCGGGCTGGCCCCTAACGGTGGCCACACAGGCCTTGATGAACACCTACGGACCGGGTCAATCAAGGGGGGCAACACAGACTTGCACCAAAGTGCCGTCGCATGTCAGACTTGCACCAAAGTGCCGTCGCCTGTCTAGCCTAACGGCTAGGCCCTGCCCTAGGGAAACACTGCAGCACTGAGACAACACCCCCAACCCCTCGGCAAGCACACTAGAGCAAGAGAGGGCCACGGGTGGAGCACGCACGTGACAGGCCTAGCGGCCAGCTCGGTGTGTTGCGGTGGCCGCAGCGGCACCTTCGGCCATCGCTGAGGTCAATGTACAGCTTGTAGCAGTCCGAGGCCCAGTCACCGTGGGCCTGGATGAGGTGGTCCGCCACCGCCAGCCCGGAGGCTGCTGTCGCCCCGCCCCGCCTGAAGGAGTGCCCTGAGTAGGCCTTCGGGTCCAAGCCCGCCCGCTCCGCCAGCTTGCGGAAGGTGCTCACAAAGAAGGAGTGGGTGAGGGGCTTGAGGCGGCCCTTTGCGTCCTCGATGCAGAAGAGGGGCCGTCCTCCCCGAGCCCCGGGCCCTCCATGACCCGCCGAAGCGGGGTCACCGGGCAGATAGGAGAGCCCGGCACGTGGCGCATCTGCACGTGGTGGTAGCGCTCGCCCGCCTGGATGGTCTTCGAGTGTCTCACTCTGATGTCTGCTGAGGTGGAGTCGGGGAAGGTCACGTCCGACCGCACCAAGTGCCCCCGCGGGTTCCACGCTTCCGCCTTCTCCACGGACACGTTGTCCTTCCTGAAGAAGCAGAAGAAGGCAGTGTCCATGGCAGCGAAGACCACGTTCTCGTTGAAGTTGTGGGGGTTCAGCACCCCCGCGATGAGGAGAAGCTCCTCGAACCCCAGCGGCATCACTTGCTTGGACGGAGTGTTCCACCGTCGCCCATAGCCCTGCAACACGGCATGCACTGCCCACCTCTGCCGCACCGGGATCCACTCGAAGCCGAGCTGCACGTGGAGTGCTCGCACTCCTGAAGTGTACTTCTTGGCCGTGTCGGGCTTCACCGCCCGCTCTGTGACCATGTACACCACCCAATCTGCCAGAGCACCGCATCCTCTGCTGGCAACATCTTCTCCAGGAAGCCCCTGGCCCTGCCTGAGATGCAGAAGGACACCCAGCTCCTCACACCGGTGGAGTAGGCTGTCTGGGTGTTGAGGGCGAAGCACTCCGACTGCAGGGTGACAGTCCGAGCCCGCAGAGTGTCGAGGAAGACCTCTGCTCACCCCGTGACCCCCGTGAGCTCGGTGTTTGTCCAGCTCACCTCACAGGGGGGGCAATGCACCACAATGACAGGCCAGTCAGTGGTGCCCCAGAAGGTGCGCCCTCCGCCCTCAGGTGAGGGGGCAGTGAAAAGGGCACTGTTGCGCTCCCATCTGCGCACAATCTTGAACACGCCTGGCAAGGACACCACCAGCTCGAAGCCCGGGTTCCCGAGCCACCACGGCACTAGGAAAGTGGCGGAAGTGCCACGCTGTGCCCTCCGTTTGCAACGGAGGAAGTTCCTCACGATGTCAATGAAGTCGGAGAATGGCAAGTTGCCCCCGGCGTTGTGGCTGGAGAAGTCCATGACCCGCGCGTCGTCCTCCTTGGTCCAGCCCACTCTGCAGAAGCAGTTGGCCGCGTTCTCCGAGACGCAGCAGTCCACAGTGAAGGGCCCCAACTGCACATCCAGCGGGTGCCAGAGGGTCGGGATAAGCATCCATTCGTCACGGTCCTCGATCCACACCAGCCGCTGCTTGTCCGCCTCGAACCTCGCCCGAAAGTCCTCAACCCGGTCACGGGAGAGGAGGTCCGCGTAGATGTTGTCCTCGGAAGAGATGTACACGGGGCGAAGGCGGACGTCATGCTGCACACACACGTAGAAGAGTTGGCGGAGCAAAGGAATGTAAGCTGCCGGGCCCCACCACTTCTCCACCTGGCCGATGACACAGTTGTTGTCGATGCGGATAACAACGGTCTTGCCGGTGATGTACTTGCCCCACAACACGATGGCCCAGAAGACGGTCAAGAGCTCGAGGTAGCCGATGTCGTAGCTCTCCGGGCAATCAGGTCTGAACGGAAAGTAGGGCTCATGGGGCTGGCAGATAAGCCAAGCCCATGTCACCGCAAACCACCTGCGGTCCAGCACCGCGCCCATGCCCTTGCCCGTCGACGCATCGGAGGAGAACCACTCCCACTTGATCTCCACCCGGTCCAATCGGACCTTGCGCCCGTTGTAAAGGCGGATGACCGTCACGATCACCTTCAGGTTTCGCACGACCTTGTCCGTCAGGTGAAGGTACCTCCCCTTGACCTGGGTCAGGAGGGCGTGGGCGTAGCGGGTGCAGAGGGAGAGCCCGTACACCACCTGCCCGCAGAAAGCCAAGAGCCCAAGCAACCCCTCCATCAATGTGCGGGGCACCTGGGAGCCCGCCAGAGCCCCCAGTCTGCGGATGTCAGCAATCTTCTGCTGCACCACCAAAATGCGGTCCTCGGAGATGCTGGCCGTGCACTGGTTGCCCTCGGTGGAAAGCAGAATGCCAAGGAACTCAATGGCCTGGAATGGTCCCTCACACTTGTCATCGTTGACCTCGAAGCCCAGGAAGGTTACGAACTCTCTGAGAAGCAACAGAAACTCAGAAACCACCTTTCTGCTACCAATCAACAGAAAATCATCTAGGTACCCCACGATCGAGGCACCCTGTGCCTTCATCCATCGAACAATGCCCCGGGTAAACCTCATGAAGATGCCTGGCATGGCGGAGTTGCCGAAAGGCGCTCTGGTGTCCGCCAACACCTCCTCATCCCACTCGAAGACGTGGGCAATCCAGTACATGGCCGCCACCGGAACGGAGCGGTAGGCCGCGGTGAGGTCGAGCTTGGCCATCCACAAGCCCGGGCGCAGCAAGGCGTAGGCATCCTTGATGGAAGAGAACTTCTCCTTCTCCAAGTCAATCCTTGAGTTCACTCCCACATCTTTGGGCCGGGAGTAATCCCACACAGGTCTGAACTTGATGACGCCCTTCCGCTCCTTGGCGACAATGCCCACAGTGGAGATGCCCTGGATGCTCCACTCCATCTTGACCATCACGACGTTGCCCGCAGCTCTCTCCTTGCGGATCTCCTTGTCCATGGCCTCCCAATGCTCAGCGGGCACGAAGTTCTCCACTGTGTAAAAGGTGTCCTCCGGCACCGAGCTGAAAGGGAATCCAACCCCGCAAGCTGCACCCCGCACGAGAAAGACCTTGTCGGGGTCCGTCTTGAACGCAACCGCCATCCTGCAGGCGTTGGCTGTCATGTTCGGCACAGAAGCACCCGCCTCCCGCAGCTCCGAGATGAACTCTTGCCACTGGGTCACCGATGTACCTGCAGCTGCAAGCGACACAGTGGTAGTGTCCTGCCACAGCTTCCTCAGCAGAGGCGGCCAAAGCCTCGAAGTTGTGACGGGAGCGGGCATCGGCCCAATGTCCACCTCTCCTGCAACAAAGGAAGAATCATGGCAAGGCTGGCCGGTCTCGTCCCACACCTTTGAAAAGGAGTGGGGCGCCGTCGGTACCGGCATCACACCCGCAACGTCGGCGGGTAGAGCAACTCTCACCGGAGAAGCTCGCCGTGCTACCTTGGCCTGGATGTCGTCTCGTGAGCTCCTCCTCGGAGGGCTCACCTGCGGCCGCCTACGGGGAGAAAGCCTTTTGCATGCAGGCACAAGTGCCCCTCGTGCCAAAGTACGAACCCCGCGACAGCCGCGGTCCACCTCTGGCACCTCAGTGCCTACCTCTCCCGCCCATGCGGCACTCCCTTCGCTGTCATGTGCCTCCGCCACCCGAGCCACAGCAATCACGGGTGGCAGGCTGTCAAATCAACTGATTGTGCACGCCTGCTGGGCGTGCTTGCCCCCACACTTCCTGCAAACATGGGGACGAGTGCAGTCCGGGTTGGGACACCTAGTGACCTTGTTGAAGTTCCAGCAGCACTCGCCCGTAAACTTCTTGGGCTTCTTGAGTTCAGCTGGTTTTGGAGCCGGGTCCACTCGAGGCACCTTCGGGGACTTCGGGTTTGGGGACACCCGCGATGACGGTGTGTAGATGTCTGTCCCCTCCCGAGACTTCAGCAGCTGAAACTCCTGCCACACCGTGTTCACCCGGTGCTCTGACATGTCCGCTCTGCTGTCAGTGACGAGCTTCATCAAGAAGTCGTAGAACTCCAACATCACTGTGAAGCCAAACTGCGAGACACGCAATTTAAACTCCCACTCTTCGATGTTCTTACACTTGGTCTTCAGATGCAGCCGCGACTTGCCATCCAGCCCCAGCTCCCAGCGCGGCTCTTCGTCTTCCGCAAAAGTACGGAGCGGACGAACTCGCAAGTCCACTCCCTTGTGCAAGCCCCCCAATGGAACAACAGGGGCCAGACGGGTCAACAGGGAACCACCTGAGAACTGGGCAGCTTCCTCAGAAACCGGGTCGCCTCGCACCGCAGCCTCAATGTCCGACTCCCGCTGGCGATAAAGTTCCGCCTTCGCCGGGGTTCTCGGAATCACCAACTGTTGCCCAACCGCAGGCATCGCTCTCTCGGGCACCGTAGTAGCAGCCCGTGTACCCCCAAGTGCCCGAAAATCAGTCGTGACGAAAGAAGGGTCCACCAGTGACACAAATTCTTGCCATCCTACCAGCGTCTTCTTTAGCAAGAAGACGCGTGCCTGCAAAAGCTCAACTGTCGCCCGCGGACCTACCAACGTGTCCGGGTCCTCGGCCAAAAGCTCCCGGCAGAAATGAAGGAGTAATGGCATCTTAGTTGGGCCAACAGTCTCAAAAGGGTCCGCCCCAAACCGGGTAGAGCCCGTGGCGACAATCAAAGCCGAAAGTCTGCGAGCGTGCACTAGTGAAACCTCAGCGAGCACGTCCAAAGTTTGAAGAGACCACTTCTCCGTAACATGAGCCGACTGTGACAATTCTTCCAAAAGCAACTGAATCGCAGGGTCTACCGCCGCCACTGCTACCCTGGCTGGAGCGGCTGCCAACGCGGCCGCATGTGCCGCAGCTTGTGCAGTTATTTGAGCTTGCATCGCGGCAAGGGCCGCAGCGTGATCCTCTGCTTGCTTCTGTAACTGCGTCTGCAAGAGTTGCATAGCCGGGTCAAGAATCGCAGCGCCCGGCGCACCCGCAGCTGCCCCCGCACCGGGGGCCCCAAGAATCGGCAGTTTTGGGCCCGGAGCTCCTGCGACTGGAATTTGCGTTGCGGTGAACACTCGCAGCGACTGCAACAAAGAACCAACATGTTTCCACCGCTGAATTGATTGTTCACGAACATTGCGCCAAAGCGCGTGACCGGCACCTGTCTCCCAGTGGATCGGAAGTCTGAAACCAGAAGGTGTCGTAATGTCCGGGAGCAAAATACCCGCCAACTGTAACCTGGCAAGGTGAGGAACCTCTGGCGGCGGAATGCGCACGGAAATAGCCGGGCCAACTGGCTGTAAATGTAAAATTAATTGCTCAGAAGACTCCAGAAACTTAGCGCGGCCGATCCTGGCAGTAACTACCGAGTCGTAAAAGGTTGCTGCCGCCGTAATCGCCGGAAGTACCTGAGGCGCCGTATAAGCTGCGCGCACGTCTGCAGCGGTAGGATCAGGAATAGGAACGGCCATAATTTCTTAAATTACGCGGAAATATTCTCACTTCAGCAACTAAAGCTGGAAGAAAAAGCTGAACGGTGCTATGCACCTGAGGGCGTGAAGTGAGAAAACTGGCTGTAACGATGTTACAGTCAGTTTAAGAACTCCCTCACAGCCGATACCTCGGCTGTGTGCTGATCGGGCCGAACAGCCCGATCGGGCCTGAGCAGGGTCCCCGGGTCCCTAGATCTAACGATCAGGGAGCCTCCTGGCGATTAGGCCCTGCAGATCTAACGATCTGCTGGGGGCGTGAATCGGGAGCCCGAATTCACGCCCCGGCAGCTGGGCGCTGCCAGATGGCGAGGCATCTCTCCCCCACAAAGGGGGATGGCCGGCCGGGGGTTGTGATCTGATTGCAGGCGGATAACCGAAATTATAGTGCCAATAATTTTGGAGCACGCGGGATCACGCGACTGCGGCGCGCGGCACGCCACGCCACGCGCGGCACGCGGCACGCGATCACCAGCGAAGCGCGAGGCACGCGACTGGGCCGCGCGCGGCACGCAACTGGGCTGCACGTGCACGCGCCCGCGACGCGGCATTTTGGAATTCAGCGGTGGGTATTTTGCAAAAGTGAGCGTAAACTTTCATTCTCAAAAGATATAGCAGTTCGCAGCTTGAAACGCCACGAACTTTAGCGCCCAATCATTACTGATTGGGCAGTCTAAGTGAAAGTTCACTAAATAGAGTCTGACGTGCCACTGTCGAGTTCATAACGACTGCAGTGACACGTCTGCGATGGGCCGATGAACTATTACACACTGTGTCTTGCCGATGGTCATCATATGATCCAACGGCCACGATTAGTTCAGCAGATCTACAGATCTAGATCTAAGGGTTCATAGGGTTTCTTTAGGGTTCCTTCAGGGTTTGAGCATCCGGACTACTGTGCAAGGCCTAGACAGTCATGCTTTACATCAAACTGATCAGCAGACACTGCAGATTCCAATACCCCTTCTAAAGGGTGACTGTCTAGTTGTCCTACTGCCAGTTCTTGGGATTGGTGCCCCTTCAGTCAGCAACACCCAGTTCTTGGGATGGTGCCCCTCCAGCTCCAGTTTATGGGGATGGTGCCCCCTGGGGATGGAGCCCCTTCAGCTCCAGTTTGTGGGGATGGTGCCCCTTCAATCTTCATTTGATCATCACGGGGTAGGTTGTCAAGATATCCACTCGTAGTCCAGGATAAAGCTCAGGATATCCAGATAGTCCAACCTGACAAGCCTCGGGATCATCATCCTCATGCGAGTCGGAGCCCGAGTCCAGATCGGGGATGGAGTCATCAAAGTTGTCACCAAAGTGGGCACCATCATCATCCTCGGTGAACACCTTCATAGAGTCGAAGATGTGCTTGGTGGCGCCACAATCCAGAACAGCGCTCTTGTCCATAGTGGAGCGGGGCGCAACTCGCAGGTCAGGATCCACCACCCCCCCGGCCACCTTAGCACAGCGAGCAGTAGCATCAGTAGGCACCGCCAACACTCTGTCCAGCACTGAATAATTGTTGGAGAGGGCGAGTCCAGAGGATGGAGGGTCCACCAAGGCAGATTTACCAGATCGCCCACCCTCACCGAGAGCAAATAAAGCCTCACCGGTGTCCTCCAGGCCAGGGTATAAGTCAGATTGCCCACTCTCACGGAGAGCAAATAAAGTCTCACCAGTATCAGAGTGCTTCTCCTCCTCGCCAGCATATATGTCCTCACCAGTCTCATCCAGACCAGGGTGTAAGTCAGATTGACCAGCCTCTCGGAGAGCAAATAGAACCTCACCACTTTCCTCCAGGCCAGGATAAAGCTCAGATTGCCTAGCTGCAGCACCAAGGTGCTCACCAGGCTTCGGTAATTTACCATGCCTCTCGTAGTCCGCAACCTTCTTAAAAATTGCCGCCTTGGTAGAGGGGGAAGCCTTCTCGAAGAACGCCTCCCGCTTCTCGACGTTCTTGATGAAGCAGTCTGTAGAAGGGTGGCCACGTCTGTGACAGATAGAGCAAGGGACCTTGCCAGCAGCCTCAGATTCAGAATTGTCGCCGGTGTGGTTCACTGCGAGGGCAGTGCGCGTCACAGCAGCACGCGGGGCGAGTATGGTGTCCTAGTGAGATGTGACTTGGTCCGACAACACACTCGCAGTATTTTGGAATTCAGAGTCGGGTTATTTGCAACAAGCGAGCGTAAACTTTCATTCTCAAAAGATATAGCAGTTCGCAGCTCGAAACGCCACGAATATTGTCGCTCAATCATTACCGATTGGCCAGTCTAAGTGAAAGTTCGCTATTTAGTTAGTTATGACGTGCCACTGCCAAGTTCATAACGACTGCAGTGACACGTCTGCGATGGGCCGTGAACTATTACACACTGTGTCTTGCCGATGGTCATCATGTGATCCAACGGCCACGATTAGTTCAGCAGATCTAGATCTAGATCTAAGGGTTTCATAGGGTTTCTTCAGGGTTTCTTCAGGGTTTGATCATCCTGACTACTGTACAGGGCCTAGACAGTCATGCTTTACATCAAACTGATCAGCAGACACTGCAGATTCCAACACCCCTTCTAAAGGGTGACTGTCTAGTTATCCTACTGCCAGTTCTTGGGAATGGTGCCCCTTCAGTCAGCAATGCCCAGTCCTTGGGATGGCGCCCCTCCAGCTCCAGTTTATGGGGATGGTGCCCCCTTCAGTCTTCAGTTCCAGTGATATGGGGATGGTGCCCCTTCAGCTCCAGTTTATGGGGATGGTGCCCCCTTCAGCTCCAGTTTGTGGGGATGGTGCCCCTTCAATCTTCATTTGACCATCACGGGGTAGGTTGTCAAGATATCCACTCGTAGTCCAGGATAAAGCTCAGGATGTCCAGACAGTCCAACCTGACAAGCCTCGGGATCATCATCCTCATGCGAGTCGGAGCCCGAGTCCAGATCGGGGATGGAGTCATCAAAGTTGTCACCAAAGTGGTCACCATCATCATCCTCGGTGAACACCTTCATAGAGTCGAAGATGTGCTTGGTGGCGCCACAATCCAGAACAGCGCTCTTGTCCATAGTGGAGCGGGGCGCAACTCGCAGGTCAGGATCCACCACCCCCCCGGCCACCTTAGCACAGCGAGCAGTGTCATCAGTAGGCACCGCCAACACTCTGTCCAGCACTGAATAATTGTCGGAGAGGGCGAGTCCAGAGGATGGAGGGTCCACAAAGGCAGATTTACCAGATTGCCCTCCCTCACCGAGAGCAAATAAAGCCTTACCGGTGTCCTCCAGGCCAGGGTATAAGTCAGATTGCCCACTCCCACAGAGAGCAAATAAAGTCTCACCAGTATCAGAGTGCTTCTCCTCCTCGCCAGCAGTGTGGGATATAACAACCTCAGGCTCGCCCACCTCCGTCAGGACAGAGTAGTAATTGAACACTGGGAACTCATATGGCCGGGACTCCACAGGCACAGAGCCCCGACCACATATCCAGTGCTCGCACAGGGTCGAACTGGAAGGCAGCGACCCAGAGATGCTGAGATTACCAGAGTGCTGCTCCGCCTCGCCAGCAGTGTGGGATATAACACTCTCACCTGACCCTGAGCTGAGGGCAGAGTGTTCACCTTCCAGAAATTCACACAACGAGAACTCCACCAGCTCGGAACCCTGACACGTGGATAGCTGGCCCAAGGTCGGACAAGAGGTCAGCGAGCCAGAGATGCTATCACAACCAGATTCCAATAGCCCAGAACCGTAGTCACTGGCATATATATCTTCACCAGTCTCGTTCAGACCAGGGTGTAAGTCAGATGTACTAGCCTCCCGAATGGCAAAAAGGACCTCACCAGCCTCATACAGTCCAGGATAAAGCTCAGATTTCCCAGCTGCAGCACCAAGATGTTCACCAGGCTTCGGTAAGCTACCATTCTTCTCGTAGTCAGCCACCCTCTTGAGAATCGCCGCCTTGGTAGTCGGCGAAGCCGTCTTGAAGAACGCTTCCCTTTTCTCAACGTTCTTGATGAAACAGTCCTTAGCAGAGTGCCCACGCCTGTGACAGACAGGGCACGGGACTTTGACAGCAACCTCAGATTCAGAATTGTCGCCGGTGTGGTTCACTGCGAGGGCACAGCGCGTCCCAACAGCACGCGGGGCGAGTATGGTGTCGTAGTGAGATGTGACGTGGTCCGACAGCACACTCGCAATCGGCAGGGTCTCAGACATGAATTTGGCCTTGAGGAGCATATAGTCGGGGTGCAGTCGCACAATAGCCATGGCAGAAAATATGGTCTCAACCGTCTCCATACACAGAGGCTTGCCAGAAGGAGTAACGCGCGCGTTCGCGGAGTACTCGCGTATACGCCGAAGAGTCTCCTTCAACTCCAAAAACGTGGAGAGAGGAGAAGAAAGATTTGAAAGTCGATTGGGTAGCAATAACAGCTTATCCACCTGGTTGATGAAATAGACGACGCTGGTGTTGTGTCGCAATGTGGATAGCTCACGCCAAGCTCCGTGACCGTCAGAATGTTGTTCGTAGCTGCGAACGACTGCGTTCGCAGTGCCAGTGGTAACACGGCAGAGGAAGTCATAAAATAGTTCATTTGCTTCCTCAAGATAGAGTTTATCCTCCCTCACCATGTGGAGCGGAGTAGACGCCGAAAGCAGCAGTGCTAGAGAAGGGTGGCGTAAAGAAGGCTTAATTCTCGCACAAAACTCGTCCCAAATTCCTTCCTGGTCAGATTCCTTGCCAGAAAAGTACGAGTCCGCGGAAAGCCCCTTGGTCATATGAGAAAGACCAGGTAAAGGACGTCGCCCACCAGCGGGCGACAAAGGGAGATGCTTGTCCTCAGGGACAGGAGCGGCGCTGAGGCCTGGCTGATGAAGGTTGCGCAGATCGAAGAGCTGAGCACTCAAACCTTTCACCATATCCTTAAGCGCCGAGATATCCTCCTGCTGGTTACTCAGCATAACATCTCGCGAAGACGACTCGCCAGAATAGGACACTTCATATTCTGGCGCGCTACCAGAAGGTGGCGGTGTCGCAGCTTGGCTATAGCTCTTTCTACCTTTGACCATAGTGAATTCTCTTACGCGCAGCGGAAAATTTGCGTGATAAACGAAAATGGATCCTCACTTACAACGTAAGTGGGCCCATAACCTTTTGGAATTCAGAGTCGGGTTATTTGCAACAAGCGAGCGTAAACTTTCATTCTCAAAAGATATAGCAGTTCGCAGCTCGAAACGCCACGAATATTGTCGCTCAATCATTACCGATTGGCCAGTCTAAGTGAAAGTTCGCTATTTAGTTAGTTATGACGTGCCACTGCCAATAACGACTGCAGTGACACGTCTGCGATGGGCCGTGAACTATTACACACTGTGTCTTGCCGATGGTCATCATGTGATCCAACGGCCACGATTAGTTCAGCAGATCTAGATCTAGATCTAAGGGTTTCATAGGGTTTCTTCAGGGTTTCTTCAGGGTTTGATCATCCTGACTGCTGTACAGGGCCTAGACAGTCATGCTTTACATCAAACTGATCAGCAGACACTGCAGATTCCAACACAGTAGGCAGGGTCTCAGACATGAATTTGGCCTTGAGGAGCATATAGTCGGGGTGCAGCCGCACAACAACCATCGCAGAAAATATGGTCTCAACCGTCTCCATACACAGAGGCTTGCCAGAAGGAGTAACGCGCGCGTTCGCGGAGTACTCGCGTACACGCCGAAGAGTCTCCTTCGACTCCAGAAACGTTGGAAGAGGAGGGGCAAGTCTCGAGAGTTGATTCGGTAGCGACAGCAGTTTATCCACTTGGGTGATGAAGTAGACGACGCTGGTGTTGCGTCGCAATTTGGATAGCTCAAGCCAGGCTCCGTGACCGTCAGAATGTTGTTCGTAGCTGCGAACGACAGCGTTCGCAGTGCCAGTGGTAACACGGCAGAGGAAGTCATAAAACAGCTGATTCGCTTCCTCAAGATAGGAGTCATCCCCCCTCACCATATGGAGCGGAGTAGATTCCGAGAGCAGTAGCGCAAGAGAAGGGTGGCGCAAAGAGGGCTTAATTTTCGCAAGCCACTCGTCCCAAATTCCTTCCTGGTCAGTTTCCTTGCCAGAAAAGTACGAGTCCGCGGAAAGCCCCTTAGTCATATCAGAAAGAATTGGTAAAGGACGTCGCCCACCAGCGGGCGACGAATTGAGATGTTGGTCCACAGGGACAGTGGCGCGGGGAACTGTCTGATTAAGGCTGCGAAACTCGTAGAGCTGAGAACTCAAGCCTTTCACCATTTCCGTAAGCGCCGAGATTTGCTCCTGCTGACCACTCAGCGCAATATCTCGCAAAGACGACTCGCCAGGCTTCTCCTCATATGCTGGCGCGCCACCAGGAGGTGACGGTGTCGTCGCTTGACTATAGCTCTTACCCTTAACCAGAATGAATTCTCTTACGCGCAGCGGAGAATTTGCGTGATAAGCAAAATGGAACTCACTTACAAATCGTAAGTGGGCCCATAACCTTTTGGAATTGAGCGGTGGGTATTTTGCAAAAGTGAGCGTAAACCTTCATTCTCAAAAGATATAGCAGTTCGCAGCTTGAAACGCCACGAACTTTAGCGCCCAATCATTACTGATTGGGCAGTCTAAGTGAAAGTTCACTAAATAGAGTCTGACGTGCCACTGTTGAGTTCATAACGACTGCAGTGACACGTCTGCAATGGGCCGATGATCTATTACACACTTTGTCTTGCCGATGGTCATCATATGATCCAACGGCCACGATTAGTTCAGCAGATCTACAGATCTAGATCTAAGGGTTTCATAGGGTTTCTTTAGGGTTCCTTCAGGGTTTGAGCATCCAGACTACTGTGCAAGGCCTAGACGGTCATGCTTTACATCAAACTGATCAGCAGACACTGCAGATTCCAATACGGCACGCGACCAGCGACGCGCGGCACGCGACCAGCGACGCGCGAGAAACGTGAGTCGGCACGCAAATTGGGCACTCAGTGTGGCAAGTCTCCCCGGGCACCGGCATCCAAGCCACATTTGTGCGGCGCGTGTCACCACCATGAGGCACGGACGCCAGAGCAGGGAGGGACTCGGGAGCAGTAAGTTGGCAGATGGTGGCAGTGAATGTGTGGTGGCTGGGGAGTGAGCTGTTAGAATGTGGAGGGGGCGAGGGGCAGGTGGAGAGGTTGTCCGGAGAGAGCCTGCAGCAGCGGGAGCTTCAGGAGAAGCTGGCTAGCAAATTGCGCAAGCGCAAGGATGAGAAGCACTCCCTCGCCCAACAGCTGCAGGCTCGACCTTTCCATGGCCCCTCTCGCCCAGCAGCTGCAGGCTCGACCTTTCCATGGCCCCTCTCGCCCAGAAGCTGCAGGCTCGACCTTTCCATGGCCCCTCTCGCCCAGCAGCTGCAGGCTCGACCTTTCCATGGCCCCTCTCGCCCAGCAGTTGCAGGCTCGACCTTTCCATGGCCCTTCTCGCCCAGCAGCTGCAGGCTCGACCTTTCCATGGCCCTTCTCGCCCAGCAGCTGCAGGCTCGACCTTTCCATGGCCCCTCTCGCCCAAGCAGCTGCAGGCTCGACCTTTCCATGGCCCCTCTCGCCCAAGCAGCTGCAGGCTTGAATCCCAGCTTGGCCCTCTCGCCCTGTGCAGCTGCAGGCTCGACCTTTCCATGGCCCTCCCGCCCAGCAGCTGCCGGCTCTCACCTTCCATGGCCCTTCGCCTCAGCAGCTGCAGGCCTCCGACCTTCCATGGCCCTTTCCCCTTCTCGCCCAGAAGCTGCAGGCCTCACCTTTCCCATGGCCCCTCTCGCCCAGTAGCTGCAGGCTCCTCCATGGCCCCTCGCCTGGGACAGCTGCAGGCTCACCTTCCCATGGCCCCTCGCTCAGCAGCTGCAGGCTCTCGACCTTTCCATGGCCCTCTCGCCCAGCAGCTGCAGGCTCAATTCCTTTGATGGCCCTTCTCGCCCAGCAGCTGCAGGCTCCTCGACCTTCCTATGGCCCTCCTCGCCTTAGCAGCTGTAGGCTCGAATCTTCCATGGTCTCCCTCTCGCCCAGCAGCGTATGCCCGACCTTCGGCGTCCTCTCTCGCTCCAGCAGCTGCAGGGCCTCACCTTTCCATGGCCCTTTCTGCCCAGCAGCTGCAGGCTCGACCTTTCCATGGCCTCCCCGCCCAAGCAGCTGCAGGCTCGACCTTCCATGGCCCCCTCTCGCCCAAGCAGCTGCAGGCTTGACCTTCCATGGCCCCCCGCCCAGCAGCTGCAGGCCTCGACCCCCATGGCCCCTCTCGCTCCCAGCAGCTGCAGGCTCAATCCCATGGCTCTTCTCGCCCAGCAGCTGCAGGTTCGACCTTTCCATGGCCCTTCTCGCCCAGAAGCTGCAGGCTCGACCCCACAATCCCCTCCCCGCCCAGCAGCTGCAGGCTCGACCTATCCATGGCCCCTCTCGCCCAGCAGCTGCAGGCTCGACCTTTCCATGGCCCCTCTCGCCCAGCAGCTGCAGGCTCGACCTTTCCATGGCCCCTCTCGCCCAGCAGCTGCAGGCTCGACCTTTCCATGGCCCTTCTCGCCCAGCAGCTGCAGGCTCGACCTTTCCATGGCCCTTCTCGCCCAGAAGCTGCAGGCTCGACCTTTCCATGGCCCCTCTCGCCCAGCAGCTGCAGGCTCGACCTTTCCATGGCCCCTCTCGCCCAGCAGTTGCAGGCTCGACCTTTCCATGGCCCCTCTCGCCCAGCAGCTGCAGGCTCGACCTTTCCATGGCCCCTCTCGCCCA
>LGRX02007837.1:0-23498 GCA_001247695.2 Cymbomonas tetramitiformis
CAGGACCCAAGGATTACAGGGTGCAGCAAGGCTGGCAGTCAGCCCTGGCACTCAGCCCAGTGCCTTCCTCGTGTTTGTGCAATGCATGCAGCAAACCATCCATTGGTCAGGACCAAAGGGTTACAGGGTGCAGCAAGGCTGGCAGTCAGCCCTGGCACTCAGCCCAGTGCCTTCCTCGTGTTTGTGCAATGCATGCAGCAAACCATCCATTGGTCAGGACCAAAGGGTTACAGGGTGCAGCAAGGCTGGCAGTCAGCCCTGGCACTCAGCCCAGTGCCTTCCTCGTGTTTGTGCAATGCATGCAGCAAACCATCCATTGGTCAGGACCAAAGGGTTACAGGGTGCAGCAAGGCTGGCAGTCAGCCCTGGCACTCAGCCCAGTGCCTTCCTCGTGTTTGTGCAATGCATGCAGCAAACCATCCATCGGTCAGGACCAAAGGGTTACAGGGTGCAGCAAGGCCGGCAGTCGGCCCTGGCACTCAGCCCAGTGCCTTCCTCGTGTTTGTGCAATGCATGCAGCAAACCATCCATTGGTCAGGACCCAAGGGTTACAGGGTGCAGCAAGGCTGGCAGTCAGCCCTGGCACTCAGCCCAGTGCCTTCCCTCGTGTTTGGGCAATGCATGCAGCAAACCATCCATTGGTCAGGACCAAAGGGTTACAGGGTGCAGCAAGGCTGGCAGTCAGCCCTGGCACTCAGCCCAGTGCCTTCCTCGTGTTTGTGCAATGCATGCAGCAAACCATCCATCGGTCAGGACCCAAGGGTTACAGGGTGCAGCAAGGCTGGCAGTCAGCCCTGGCACTCAGCCCAGTGCCTTCCTCGTGTTTGTGCAATGTACTGCCATATGTTCAGACAGCTCCTATGAGAGCACACGTTTATGCCTTCGACTGCTGCGCAAGGCAGCCACGTGTTCGCATACTTATTCCATGTTGTACCTTGCGGTCCAATTGAGCTCCTCCCTTATTTTACTTGTGTCGGCAAACACCTGTCGCAACAGAGACCCTCGTCGGCTCTAAACAGGAGTACTCCAGACCACACAGCACTGTAGAGAATACTCTGAGCTCATCAACAGCGGGTGACATCTTTGTGTCATTTGGAGCACATGCCTTGGACGTGGCTAAGCTGGGATGTTTAAGCTAGCACAACCTCAAGGGCACAAGTCGCCTGGCAGCAAGCATGCCCGGCACACGCCAGTGGCGCTCCGCAGGGTGGGTGCACACCTCAGCATAGTCCCCAGGGCGTGCTTCAGCTTGCTCTCGTACCTGAACACCAACCACCTCACACCAATCAGGGGCACCTTTCCAGGCTGATCCCCTTTCCCTCGTCTCGAGCTCGAACAGAGCGAGAATACTTTAGGCATACGTGTGGAATACATGGAATGCAAACACAATGCGCGAAACACATAGCCGGCAGGTCTGCTCCTGAGTGCGAGTTCGGGCAGCAAGTCAGGGCTTTAAAGTAGTCAGGCTAAGCAGCCTCGAGCTTTTATCCTTTTCTCGTCTGGAACAAAGTAACCGGGGAAAGCAGCTTCGATTTTTTGCCCTATTTCCCTTCCTGGTCGGTGATACTCCGAAGGCGAGCACGGCAACGAACCTTTATCTTGCTTCCTGTCACTTTTAAACAAGTGTCCACAAATTCTCTCACCGAGTTCCCCTTGCCCGTGCCGACGTTGTACAAAACTGCGTCACACCACTCCCCCGAAGTCCAAGCATCAGATGGTCGATGAGTACCCCGTGTTGCAAGAAGTAGCAATTCTGCAAAATTCCACCGATTCCCCCGGCACTGGACTTTCCTCAAGGTCTGCGCACATTGCTGCCTGCATCTGACCACTCACAGGAGGCCGGCCCGAGAAGGCTGGAAAGTTACCAGTACAAGCGATGAGCACCAACTTGCTTGCAGAGTAATTCAAGGCAGCTATGGGCCTCTACGAAAGCTTCACTCTCGCACTTGAAACGGTGTCCTTCAGATACATGTATGGTCCGAAGCTCCCTAGATCGGTTGCTGGTGGCTGAGTGTAGATCGCAGCAACGAGCCAAAAGCTTTCTTTGCGCCGTGCTCCCCCACGATTATTCTGACATTCATCAGTAGCTACACTTGATCTAACAACTATACCCTTCAGTGATCATTGATACACATTAAATGCCACACGTCACCTTGACGAACGCTTACCAGGGGCCTAAATATATGAATATCCTATATACAAACCACTGAGATGCTTGGGTGTGGTTCCGAGTGGGTCAAGCTTGAAATAATGACTTTAGATGCACAGGAAGCTGAAGCAGGGTTAGTTTCCTTACGGAAATCTGTGATTCCTGGGGGGTGATGTCCAACAGAATATCACCATTTCTGGGGGGAAGATTTCAACCAGAATATACACTAGTATCGTTTCCTATTCGTTTCCGTGTACGCAATCGAAGTGGCACCTATTCCGACTAGTCAGGTCTTTAGTGCCAGTCGATGGCCTTGCTTCTCTCCCGACAGAGCTTGCTCTCCAACATATTCAGCCAGGAGCATTTGCACAAGCTTCCAGCCAAACTGAGAGATTCGTCATGCACATTAAGTGAGCAGCCCACGCTACACAGCACGTGATTCCCACCTGGAGGGTTTTGCAGATGGTTCATGACGGTTACGTGGGCATCCACCAAATCCGTGACGTGGACGTAATCACGAATGCAAGTGCTGAGGTGCAGCCCATCCCCCATGTTGCCTGAGTCAAACAGGCTCTCATCAAAATGCGTCTGCAGTCCCAGGCTCAAAATCAACGTGGCGGGGCGTTCTCTCGTAGTGCAAGCGAGCACAGTGCGGGCGCCGGCGACAAACCCGTCAGGGGTGGGAAAGTTGGTGCCCATGATAGTGAGCTCATCAATATGCCCGAGAGCTGCATCGAAACAAGCACCACTGATTCGCCCATGCTTTCGCAGGTCCGGCCTGACAAGCTCCCAGCCCCACGCAAAGAAGATGCAGGTGAGCTCGTAAAACTGTGCGCGGGGCCTCATGAACGATGAGGCTATTGCAGTCTTTCAAGGAAGCACAAGTAAAGTGCCACGTGGGGCTGCTCCAGGTGTCCACAAAGGGGGCCTTCAAGCAGGCCCAAGTAAAGTGCCACGTGGGGCTGCTCCAGGTGTCCACAAAGGGGGCCTTCAAGCAGGCCCAAGTAAAGTGCCACGTGGGGCTGCTCCAGGTGTCCACAAAGGGGGCCTTCAAGCAGGCCCAAGTAAAGTGCCACGTGGGGCTGCTCCAGGTGTCCACAAAGGGGGCCTTCAAGCAGGCCCAAGTAAAGTGCCACGTGGGGCTGCTCCAGGTGTCCACAAAGGGGGCCTTCAAGCAGGCCCAAGTAAAGTGCCACGTGGGGCTGCTCCAGGTGTCCACAAAGGGGCCTTCAAGGGGCAGCTTAGCAGGCATGCTGTTTATAGTTTCAGCGGGGAGAACGGATGCGACGCGGGCACGACGGCTGCCCTCTATTCACGAAGAGAGTTTTGCGAGACTGGCTAAACGTATGCAAAATCCCTGTGAGTCCTGTGTAATACCTGTGCTTTCTTGATCGGCGCGCATACATCTGTGTGTAGCTCATCCTTGGACCGATTCTTGTATGTGTGTGCTTATACTTGGACCGACTCCTTTGACACACCGTGGCCACAGAAGACAGGCTGTGTGTGCGCGGAAAAAATTGTTGAGTACTTATCGCATACAGCGATCCTAGGCTATCAAATCTCCGTCTCGCGCTCGTGTTGGGGTTTAGCAAGGCCTCTGCGAATGGGAGAGGTAAGTGCCAGGAATAGTTCGCGAGCATGCTTTCAAGGAAGAATATGTCAGCACGCAACCGTTCCTTAAGTATTACCTTGGATACTCCCCCAGCCGCCCTTTGGGATCTGATCCATACACATTGAAATACCTGCAAGCCACCACACACCGCCCCCTTAATTCCATTGCGTTTATTAAGCTGGAAGAAGCGACCAAGCACCGAAGTGAGTAAAGAAGCGGCGAGGAAGAGCAAGTCGGAATCTACGAGTTGTGCAGTTCTGCCTGAGCGGTTATGGTTTTGGTTGGTTCTGTGGGTTCTGCTCCGGAGTCCACTGCACGCCGGATCAACGTTGTGGACGCCACAAGGTGCCCCCTCTCGAACCCAACCGCAACGCTTGCACGACAACACACGGGAAAACCAAATATGTACACATGAGATAACAGAGAGACACAAGACATGCTGAACACAAATTTCAAACCCGCCACCGCGCCAAGTTGTCCGACAGTTGCAAGTTTAGCTTGGGCGAAACCCCACATAGAATGCGGGAGAAGCGTGCCCGTAAGCACGAGAATGTGCTTTCAAGTGGTGGCCTTCTCTTACCACACTACACAACGCACCTCAGGACAGCAGCCTTGAACTCCGGGTTTGAATGCATGAAGTCGCGCACCACGGTCTCAGCCGCAAGCTTCGACTGAGACACATTCGAGACCAGCCCTTCCATCGCTTGAGTGGCCACGTGTGTTTCTTTGCTCTAGGTCTGTCATCGTGGTGCTAAGGTAAGCGCACTCCGTCAACGCGCGAAAGAGGTTGCCTCCGCGGACTTCACAGGCGGCGGCCACAATGAAAGGGTGTGGCGTACGAACGTGTCAGTGTGCTAGCTCGAAAGGCACTAAGTCGGAGAGGTCAAAGTGTAGCACCAGAAAGGTTGGGTAGTCGCGGTGAAAGGGAACGAACCTTGCCATACGGGTTGATGGGCACAGTGGGAGTCTTCTCTGTGATAGGCAGCTTCTCGGGGTTGCCGTAAACCGCACAAGTGCTGTGACAGCACGACGACCCCATCAGAGGCTGAGGAACAGTGCCTTTGACAACTCCTCGAGATGACAACCCAGCACGCAGAAAGGTTGCTTCAGCAGGAACAGGTGTAGAAGTGACGTGGCCGGCTCTTGAAAGGCCGCAGCAGGCGGTATGAAGCTTCTGGAGCGATACCTTGAGTAGATCAGGTTGTTCACGCTATGTCGTTCCATCACCTTCAGCAGGTTGACTGTATTGGAAGTGATATTAGAGTAATATCGCAGCGGCTCTGCCATGGATTCACCGACGTAAGCGACTGCGGCGAAGTGCAACACCTGAGAGGCAAGAACGACCCCGGCTCCTGAGCTTGTGACAGTTCGCGTTGCTCTTCTGCAGCATATCAGTCGGAGGGGAGGCATCACGTAGCCTAACTTAATATCAACTTGTGCAACGGCTTTTGTACCCAGGGACTCCCAAAAGCACTTCGGCTGAACTTGAAGAAGGGTGTGCTGGCAGCGTTCTCAATAATTGACCTAGGGAAGTACTATGAAGTTAGGGAAGGTTGATAATTGAAAGTGCACACACAAAGCGAAAGCGTATATGCGTGACTCTGGGATGACAGCTGTTCGAAGCTCACCAGATCGAAAGAGGAGTCCTCAAACAGGGAGTGTATCTGGACTTGAGTTAAGGTATCTGTAGCATTGCTTGCAACAGTTTTCACAACTCAAAAGGGGCCACATTCGCAGGTGGTTAGAAAGCCGTGCTGCCTGCTGTGTATGTGTGTTTTCTCGTCGAAAGTGGACGCGAGCAATTTACACTCGGTGTTTTTTTTGTGCAGATGGGCTGAACAAGGAATGCAGTTGCAAAGCTTTTGCATCAGGTTGCACGTAATCCAGAAACAGAAAAGACGGAACGTTTGTGGGGAAAAATTCGCCGCAGTGTATCGCCGCAGTCTTCAGTTCAATCCAGAACCGCAACGTTCATAACAAGTGGTGCAAGGATACGGCTTGAATATCGCCAAGGTCGGCCTCAACGAATCTGAAACGGTTTCTTGCAGCCATTTTCTCAAGAATTCGGATAGCGCCAATATTTCCTCGAGAGAGATTATCCTGTCCACAAGTCGAATGCCGAGTTAACGCGTGCAGATCAGGACGAGTCACAGCTGGAATACGTCGTCCACCCAAAATATCGAGCCGAGGAACAGGAATAGAGGCGGGCCGTTTGACAATTTTCTTTCTCGATCACGTCAACAAGGTGTAACAACAAGCGCTTTCAGGGGCCTCACTCCAAGACTTCACATGAATATGCCAACTCAAAAACATGCCAAACTTAGCAGATGGGCACTGACCACCGCGGTTACGGCGTGTCCATCTCCCAATAGTCGCATTGAGGCATGCGATCCAATAAAGCCAGCTCCGCCCTGATGTGTACGGAAACAAAGTGATCCACTTCAAAGAAAGATAAATTTGAAGACTTAGGGAATAGAGTAAAGCCAGTGAAATTTGCCACCGATCTCAAGGAAGGAGACTGATGACGTGCCTAGTTCGGGGTGGGGAAAAAGGTAAGGGCCCTATGTAGAAGTAAAAATACATCGTCGAAGGAATCCCTGGGAGAATTATTTTTGTTGACAAACAGTATAATAGCAGAACTGGCTGAAATAACCTCGAAGTCAGGCAGCTTAATCACGTTCGGGAATTTAATCAGAACTTATCGTCGGATCCGCTTGCAGAATACAACGTAGTTAACCAACTTAGCTGAGCAGAGAAGGGCATATAGAATGAGTTAGCCGAACGTACCGTTACTAGCACGTGCATCATACGACCACCTCCCTGCAGCAGCAACTTGCACACATAAAGTGAGGACCAGCTGACTGATTAAGCGACCCACAAACATTTACGCGAGAAAGATCCAAGCTATTACCGGGGCCTGGGAAAGTCGAATATCATCTTTTTCACCTCCACTTAACAAATACACCAGAATCGTGAAAAAGAATGCTAGGCATCCAACTATGCCTCTCTTTCGCAACACCTGCTGCTGCAAGCTAATCATCCTGACCCGATTCGGTGAGCGAGGTGCCAGGGTTATGTTATCAGTACTACCCAAAAATGAAACAGCTTTCATATGTAGTCAACTAATACCCTGTGTTGAAGTTGAGTAATTCCCCTGCAGGGGAGTCCCTCTTCCAACGTTTCCCTCGTTCTCACGAATATTATCCGATATGTGTCACTCCCTTCCTTCGGTTTGCGCAAAAACAAAATCAAATGAGGCTTGGACGTTGGAGTTGGTTTCATATTCAATCGAATGGAGATGCTGCATGCTGATGATGTGATGGAGATGGTGAAGGAATCATCCCCCCATGCGAGACGCGACGGGGCCGGGCCCCACACCCCAGCGTAACTCGCCGCGGCGTTTTCGTTCTACGATCGTTGGATCGGCTTGAGTCGTCGTCGCTCGTCGCAATTTGAGTTTCGAGTAATAAGGTTGTAACGCTAAAAGACCTCGGTAGAAGTTAAAATGTTTCAGAATTTTCATGCGCTGTATGAATATTGAAGGACAAATTGTCGAGCGTTGATGCGCCATACAGCGATAAGCGCATGAAAATTCTGAAACATTTCGACCCAGGAAATTTCAGTACCTCGGTACCAAGATATGGGGATAGGGTACTGCTCACAGAGGGGGAAATCCCCCGCGTAGCGGGGGAAATGCTCGGGCCGAAGGCCCGAGTGGGAAATATCGAGGGAGGAAAAGGGGGGAAAAGGGGTGAAAAGGGGAAGGGAAAAGGGGAAAGGGGAAAAGGGGGAAGGGGGGGGGCAGGGAGGGGGAAGGGGGGGGAAGGGGGAAAAAGGGGGAAAGGTCACGGGAACCCAATCTTGCCACCCCCACAGTAAGGGGGTGGCACAGTGGGTCTCCTGTCTGTCACCCCTCAGCCCGATGTGTCACCAGTGTCCGTTGTCACGTGTATCACGGTGTGCTATAAAACACCTATCACAGTATTTTATATCATCTTAGTATCCGAGAGCACGAGCACCTGCCCCTGCGAGACAGTTTCGCTCCTCAGCGCCTGACATATATATATCCTTATATATATATTTCTCACTTCCTCTCAGGTTATCGGCCACCACTTGTGGGTGCTCGTGTTTTACTTTTGATCCTTGGAGGGCGAACCGAACTTCCTCGAATCCGCCGCACACCGCCGGCAGTTGTTCCGTCCTTACGGCAGCGACTTAAACCAGACCCCGGCCACCGTTGAGGATCGCGGCCGAGTCCAAAAAAAAAATTTATCACCAAACCGAGTGCAATTTGGGCTTCAGTTGAGCCCGGTTGTTTTTACCAATTATCAAAGATTACCGATTACGTGCTTCCGGTTGTTATGTCTTCAAACCGCCGAAGCCCTCGACCTGTGATGGAGTCCCTTCGCTCCGCGCGTGCCGCCGCGGCTGCTTCCGGCACTCCTGCGGGTCCCGCACTTCCTGCCTCTGCGGCCCCTTCTCCTCAGAGGGGTTCCCGCACACCGGGGCAAAATCCCGATCCGGTGGTGCGCATGTCTGCGCTCATCAGCAAACCGACGTTCGTCTCGCTGGCTGCCACCTCCGCCGATTTTCACCGAGATGCTTCGGTCTGGGAGTCCACCCCAGTCCGAGCGTCTCAGCAGTATGAGTACGCTGACAAATTGGACTACGCCTTTACTTACGGTGAAGAGCTTGTGAAGGTCCTAAAGTCTCATGGCTTCAAGCCGCAGAAGGGGTACACCCTCGACGGCAATGACTCCGAGACCGACTTCGCGGTCCTTCTTGGGAATCTACGCCACGTCCTGTCCCCCATCTCCCACTACGAGTACGACAAGCTCTTCGACCTGGAACACGAGTACCTGGAGTACCACTGGTCCTTGAACGAGCTCATCTTTATCATTCTCAAGGGCGTCCTCAACGGTACGGCTTTGGCGCTCTACCAGGAGTCAGCTCGAGTCCACCCACGAGATGGACGTTGCGCATTACAACGCCTACGTTACCACGTCGAGGCCTCCACGGACCCCGACACTTTTCGCTTCTGGACGAAGCTGCGGGACACGAAGATTGACGAGACCGCCGACCCCGCCCCGCAGCTCACGGTTCTCCGCGTCCTGGGAGACAAACATCAACGGCTTCATCCCACCTATGACGACTCTGGACGTGTACAAGACCTTCAGCACGTCCTCAGCCGGTCGGCGGCGAGCTCCCCACACGTGTCCCCACTATATCTGGTGGTGCTCCGTGAGCTCGCCGCTGGCCACAGGTTTACATTTTCCACCCTCGCCCTCCGCATTGCCACGGTTTGGCAGACAGAGGGGCACCTCTCCCGCCTGGCCGATCCGCCATCTTCGGGCGCTGGTGGTGGCAGGGCACGGGCGGACGGAGCCGGTGGTGCTACGTTTAACGCCGTGCGCACCCGCAACAACATCGTCAAGCCGGTCGGAGATTGGAAGCCGGCCCAGAACCCCCGTGTCCCCCACTTGGTGTGGGAGGGGGTCGGCTTCCCGTGCATCTCATGCTTCCGTTTTTGGGGCGTCACTGATGGGCACCCCGCCACGGAAGGGGTGTGCCCCTACGCATGCGCCGCATCATTTGCACCGTCGAGGGCGCCGCCCGAGGCTCCGAAGGCTCCGAAGCGCCCTTCCGTCGCTGCCTGGGCTCAGCCCGCCGGTGGTGTGCCTCCTGCCGCAGCCCCCGGTCCCCCGGCGAGCCGTGGTTCACCCTCATTGCAGTATGCGGCTGTGGACGGCGATGGCGGCGATGGCGACGATGGCGCGGCCGCATTCCCGTTCCGCCCTTTGCTCGATCGTGACGAGCCGGGGCCCATGCCCAACACCGCCCTGGACGACGACGACACCGACTGGCCGGCTCTCCGTTCCGTTCCGTGGATCCCGAAGTTCCAGGGTGCATCAGCATCCAGCTCAGCAGCAAAGCAAGATTGAGATCAAGCAGCACAGTTCGGAAGGACCCTTCTCCATGCCCACTCGGCTTGTGATTGACTCTCGAGGGAGCCGAACTCTTTAGAATTAGTTAGCAACAGACTTTTTGGACAGCTTGGGATGGCACATGCCGGACTGCCCGGGCCAGTTTGGCCCCTAGACCCTGCAGTGCTCCTGTCTCTTTTCCTGGTGACACCTCAACCCCACGGGGTGAGGTGGTGTCACGGGGAACCCAATCTTGCCACCCCCACAGTAAGGGGGTGGCACAGTGGGTCTCCTGTCTGTCACCCCTCAGCCCGATGTGTCACCAGTGTCCGTTGTCACGTGTATCACGGTGTGCTATAAAACACCTATCACAGTATTTTATATCATCTTAGTATCCGAGAGCACGAGCACCTGCCCCTGCGAGACAGTTTCGCTCCTCAGCGCCTGACATATATATATCCTTATATATATATTTCTCACTTCCTCTCAAAAGGGGGAAAACGAGGGGGAAGGGGAAAAGGGGGGAAGGGGAAAGGGGGGAAGGGGGAAAAAAGGGGGGAGGGGAAAGGGTATGGTGGGGGAAGGGGAAAGGGGGGGAGGGGAAAGGGGGGAGGGAAAAAAAGGGGGGAGAAAGGGGGGTGGGGGGGAAGGGGGCGGAAGGGGGGGGAAGGGGGAAAAAGGGGGAAAAGGGGGAAAGGGAGGGGGGAGCCCAGAGTTGGCATTTCAGCCCTATGTGTACTTAAATTCTCTCTCTCTCTCTCTTTACACACACACACACACACACACAACGTACATGGTGAATTTCGGCCCCATATGAGTTGCCCTTCAGCCTAAGTATTTATAAGCTGAAATTCAGCTTGTGTAAGGTGCAATTCAGCCTAATTGTAAGCTAGATTTTAGCCCCATATGAGCTGAAATTCGGCCTATGTATATAATATGCAATTCAAGCTATTTGTAAGCTAGATTTTACCCCACATGCGAGCTGTAATTCAGCCAATGTATAAGCTGGAATAGCTACATATAAGCTGAAACTTAGTTCACATATATGCTAAAATTCAGCTCGCATATAGGTACGCGAACATTTTTTTCAAGTGCAGAACAATTTCTTCGGGCCTTGAAGAAACAATGTAGGAGTGAACTTTCACTTATAATACACCCAAGGGAACATTTCATTGTTTATAAATGTTTTGTACAAAAGTTTTGTACAACCCCTAAATTTACTTAGGTTTCTTAGATTAGGTAACTTAGGTTTCAAATAATAAGGAGCGATCCACTTTATTCAAATACTATACATGCCACGTTGCATCAAGGCACAATATCTATATTGCATGGTGAACAAAACATACATACTCACCAATATGGCGACTTACTTATAATTGCACATGATTTCAATATTTTGTGCATGTAACATATGTGCTGGATTTGGCACAGTGACACCCAAAATATGTCACCTGCCTCATCCTAGAGTAGTCTGGGTGACCGTCACTCGTAGGCCGAAACCTAATCCCTGAACTTAAAGTCAGGTATATGTTTATCTCTTTTTATCTTATCAATCCGACCGTTCTGATATCGAAACCCTATATTGGGGTATAACGACAAATAGATATATATCGGCCCTGTATATCTAGCAGGTTTTGGTTCGCACCATCGCTTTTACACTGCTTCTACTATGAGTGGCTAAACGCTGACGCTTGGGATGGAGTGAGCGGTCGCTAGGGAGGCACACGCGGTTCGGTGGTATGGCCTAGGCAGCTTGGTTGATTGAGCGGCTTCGCGGACGGTGCACTTGGGCGTTTTCCGAGTTGATTTTACGTTGGCTGGATTTTGCCGTACTTCTGGTCGATATCACACCGTTTGCGGTACCCGGGAATCCTTTAAGTCCACACGACTTCATCGAGTTCTTCGTCCTTATCCGCAAGTTTACGCTCTCGACGACCACCACCTCTTGGCCGCCACCACCGCGACCGCTTCCCGATCACACCCGCTTGCTCCACCCCTACTGTCATTTCATCATGGTTGCCACCAGATCTACTTCGAGCGCTCCTCTGCGGAGGAGGAACCTAGCGACTATTTTCGACCAAGCTGCTGCCCGACATGCGGCCACTCCAGGGACTCCGACGGCGACCGTCCCTCCAGCGTCTGGACCACCTGCGGCGTTCGTGGCAGCTGTCCGTACTCTGATCCGCACCAGGCACGACGAGAAGGCCGCCAAATTTGTCGCCAAGAAGTGCTTCGGCTTGAAGGACGAGCGCTTCCATGGCAACGAGAAGAACGTGCACGTCATCTTTACCCGCATGGTGGCTGCTCTTCGCGAGGCTTTCGTGGCCGAGGACGAGCAGCTGGGCGACCTCTTTATACTCGACGACGCCGGCATCACGGTGCGAGAGGAGAGCAATCAGCTCCTCTTCTCCACCCTTGAGCTCCTCGTGCATCCTTCCAGTCCGGCTTCGGACTGGTTGGAGAGCTCTGCTCAGACGTTTCCCGCGGATGGGAAACGTGTTCTGCTCGAGTTTGCACGTAAACTGCTTCATGCCGACGCACCCTTTCAGGGGACGTCGGACTTGCTGGCAGTTGAGCTGAGCTACGGCATGGACCCCAACGACTCGATCATGGACTTCAACGCCGCGCTCGCCGCCGCGAAGCGCAAGAACACCCTGGACGAGGACGACGTCAAAGGGCAGTTCATTCAGGCCATGGACGCCGACTACTACAGGCCTGTGGTGTCGAGGCTCCTGCTGCACGACCAGCGGGCGGCGGTGTCCCTGTTGACCGTTCAGCAGTGGGCCCGCGAGTGTCATGCGGCTCACGTGCGGGCTGGCACGGCTTCGCCGAAGTCGGCTGCGGTTGGCAGCCACATGTTGCCTGCGAGGTTTGGCGACCCGCCGAGCGGACACACTTCCGCGGACGCCGACGTGATGGAGATCCTCCTCGCGTTACGCAAGGAGGTGCGCGTTCTCTCCGACAAGGTCAACGGGAAAGGCTTCACTCCCCGCGCGGAGAAGCCTCACAACCCACGCACAGGGTTGAAGTACCGCTTCGCAGCCTCTCCGCTCCCGGAGGGGAATTATTCGCAGGGGAATTCGAAGCTTGTCGCGTTTCATCGTGGGACTGGACAGGCGATCCCGCTTTGCCAGCACTCGACGTGTACGTCAGCACAGGCTAGGCATTGGCACCGCGACTGCCCGCACGGCGGTCCGCGTGCGGAGAAGACAGCTGCTGGGGCGCATTCTTTCGCGGTTCAGGAGGTGGAGGGCGACTTCTACGCCGCTGCCTTCCAGCACGCCATCGACAACAACGACACCGACCGTTTCGACGCGCTATGCTTCTTGGCGGGCGGCAAGCCCGTGATGCTCGAGGATCTCTCTGCCGCCTCCTTCTGTGTGGACGACACCGTTGAGACTCACGCCATCGACGAGTATCTGGAGTGCTGCCAACCCGCTGACACCCGCCTCGGGGTCTGCGCGGTTGGTGGTGCCATGCACGTCAACACCTTCCAAGTCCGCGACAAGATCCCGGGCGACGCTCTGGACATGCCGCCACCGCCGGCACCGCCTGCCGCTCCGCAGTCGGTGGTGTCCGACGAGGGCATGTACCCCGTCAGCGCGCTGCACGCCCACGAGCCAGACACGTCCTTCATGGACAGGTTTGCGGTGCGGCTTGAACTCACTGACCCTAACCCGCCTCTCGCGATGCATTGCATGGGGCCCGTGGCACCCGTTGATTCAGTTTCGGTGACTGAGGGAGAGTCCGAGGATGACGACGAGGGTGATCCGCCGCCGCGGCAGGCTCTTGGCTGCGGCAGACCGCCGTTGGGCTTTGGGTACTCTGCCCTCATGTCTCTCGCAGTCTGCCTAATGCTTGTTATTTGTGCGACTGCCGCGCCTTCAAATGATTGCCCCGCGCCAACATCTTCGGCGACAGGGCGCATCGGCGACGAGGTCGGTGGTGCTGGTGAGCTGACGCCCACGGCCATCCCGCCGGATCTCTACTGGCAGCCGGAGGGCTGGTACCACGGATGGTACCGTACTACGTACGGGTACGGGTGGACGTGGCTCCCAGGCCCCCCGCAACCACCTGAGGCAGCTCCGATTATTACTGCGCCGCCCTCGCCGGGTGGTGCTCCGCCATCGCCAACCTACGAGCCACCCACCTGGGACGGTGGGGACGGGGATGGACTTTCTTCCTCAATTCAGCACAGGACCGAGCCGATTGCACCCGGTGTAACTGCCTGCGGCGACATCGGCGCTCCTTCAATTATCTCGATTTGCTCTACGAATGATTCGACGGACAGTGGTACCAGCTCTCCTGGGCGCTGTGACAGTGGTACCGGCCCTCCCGGGCGCTGTGGAAGTGGCTAGTGCTAACGTGATTGAGATTAACCTGCCTTCAGTTTGAGATGCTGTAAGTGCAGGTTGCCCCAAGATGGGCTCTGTTTCGGGTTTTCAGTGTATCAGAATTCGGCAGTAGAAAGTGGTGGCACGGTTGCTGCACTGCCTGTTCGGGGGAGGGGGCCTGGCCAGTATGAGCACAGTGCCTCCTGACCCACTAGCACTGACTTTTCTGCCTCTCGGTAGGCATTTGTTTCCTGTTTCGGCTACCTAGTTTGGTCCCCACACTAGGTGGTGTGCTGGATTTGGCACAGTGACACCCAAAATATGTCACCTGCCTCATCCTAGAGTAGTCTGGGTGACCGTCACTCGTAGGCCGAAACCTAATCCCTGAACTTAAAGTCAGGTATATGTTTATCTTTTTTTATCTTATCAATCCGACCGTTCTGATATCGAAACCCTATATTGGGGTATAACGACAAATAGATATATATCGGCCCTGTATATCTAGCAATATGCTAGATATATTCATATTCTTATCCTTTTGATGACCAAGCGAAAGAAACCATTTGATGTTCATGCCTTATGCTGCATAACATCTAAAAATCGCCTCCTTCGGCAACCAGATATGTGATTCACAAAACCCGCCTTTCCTTTGGCTTCTTTGCAATGGCACTTGATTTTTTGCTTATCAGCTTCCTTGGAGGCTTGTTTCGGTGTCAATGGCACTGCGGGCCTCTTGAATTCATCATGAAATTTGAGTTGGAGTGTTGGGGCTGCGATACAAACCCTCCCCCTCGCTCCCTGTCATCGCAAGATATCGCAAGATAATAAAGGAAGTGCATGTGACTTCGTGGCTATGGCAAGGTGGGAATGTCTGGAGCCGGGAAGGGGGAGGATTCACCTGCGGCGGCAGCGGAGGCCGGGCCTGCGGGGGTTGGTGCTGATGGCACGAGCTGTATGGAGAGTGTTGTGCCTGTGTAGCACACCCCTCCTCCACCCCCCCTCCATACCTTTAGCCACTTCCATGGATGTCGTCCGTGTGTTTCAAGTTCATGTAAGAATGGGAGAGGGGCGGAAGATGTACCTGAGGGTGCAGCAGAGGCAGCGCCTGTGGAAGCCGGGGTTGCCTTAACGCAACGTGGGAAATTCAAGGTGGGAATGTAAGGGAGGAGGAGTATTCACCTGCTGTTAGGGTTGGAAATCGGTGCGGGGATTTCACTGTACGAGCCGGGTCAAATCATATATATCGTCATGGGGCGAAAGTGCTCCACGACGGGATTTGACCCCGTGACGTTCGCTTCTCTAGTGCGACGCTCTAACCAACTGAGCTACGCGGAGGATGATGATCCTCTCGCGCATTTCAGTGGTACTCGTACAGATCGGACTGTTACAGATCGATGATCGACTTTGCGCGTGACATCGACGACGACGTACCAACATCGCGACTGCGGGCGTTTGTCATCTTTCGATCCGTGACATATCTCCCCTCTTTAAAGTGTCGTGACCTCACGACATTCGTGTCGAGTTACTTTTCAGAGGTCCGACCTCAAATGTGATGACGTGGCAGCCTGCGATGAAGCTGGGTAGCAGTTCTTGGGATGCAACCCATCGCACCGAAGGTGCATCGCAGTTCTTGGGATGCAGCCCGAATCCACGTCATCAGCGCGGGTCACATCGTGCCCATGCATACGCGATCGTAGCGCAGGTCACATCGCCGTGCCCGAGCATACGCGATCTTAGCGTAGGTCACATCGTGTGCCTTATGCCGTTACATCTGAGGCGGTTTCCGAACCGTCGCTTCGATACCAATGTTAGGGTTGGAAATCGGTGCGGGGATTTCACTGTACGAGCCGGGTCAAATCATATATATCGTCATGGGGCGAAAGTGCTCCACGACGGGATTTGAACCCGTGACGTTCGCTTCTCTAGTGCGACGCTCTAACCAACTGAGCTACGCGGAGGATGATGATCCTCTCGCGCATTTCAGTGGTACTCGTACAAATCGGACTGTTACAGATCGATGATCGACTATGCGTGTGACATCGACGACGACGTACCAACATCGCGACTGCGGGCGTCTGTCATCTTTCGATCCGTGACACCTGCTGAAGCAGCGGCCCTTGCGGCTCGAAGTTGCCTCATACACTCTGCGTTGCCCTTGAGACGCTTTTGGCGTTGCGCACTCATGGAGGCAGATGCGATGCACGCCGCAGCCCGCTCTGCCATTTTTTCATTCGCCTTCTTCACGGAAGGTCGAATGAAATCCAGCAAGCCAGGCACAACGAAGCTCTCACCATTATCAGCGGGTGGTAGGCTCAACTGATATCGCTGCTCACCATGCAGCTCAAGTGCGAGCTCATTGCACCGTGCTGACTGCCACCAGTCATAGGTTAGCGCTCCATATGATGTCTGAAGCGTCTCTCGGATGTTGGCGTTGTACATGCAACTCCCCTCGAGCAACAACAAGACACCCATCATGGTGCTCATATTTCGTGTCACCAATGTCTTCCACACGGCATGCACACGCTCATTTGACAGGCTGCCCCGGCCATTCACACGCCACTTAGGTAGGATGCCGAAAGCGAATTGAGCTGGTAGACGAAGATGTTGAGGATAGGAGCTCTCCACAAGCTCATCATACATAGACGCACGACGGATGGTCTTGTTTATGGAGAACAAGGCGCCGGGAGAGAACAAGCTACCGCGCCGTGTGCCTGGTCCGGCCCCTTCAGCTCGCTCTAGCTGGATTATTTCATCCCTCGTCGACTGCGGCATAACCCACAAATATTGTTTAGTGGATGTGCACAATCAATTTGTCTTTTGTGATGTATGAGATGGGTTCCTAGGCCACACCCCAACTCATCATGTCTTCTATGGAACCCCCGAACCCATACAAGAAACTACAGAATACGAAGGGAACGATAATGAATATTGCTCACCTCCAAGCTTGCCGAGAGGGTGATGCCGGAGTTCCACAAGCTAGGAATGATGCTCTCATCAAATGTCTCCCAATATAGCCCCGCCTTCAACAGCCTCCCATTGATCGGGTCATATTTCAGTTCCTTGAAAGAAGCGATTTCATCAGCGGTGAACTTGTAGCCCACAGGCCACTTTTTGCCAAATAGTCTCCACCTCCTTGCACACATGTTTTGATAAGAAATTGGCTAGAAGGTGACCAAAAGGATATCTCCCCACTTCCCTAACGCCACCCCACTACCCTATAGGCAACCCACGTGGTCCGTGTCTCATGCCACGGGCAACCCGCCGACGTGGTCCCTACCTAATGCCACGGACAACTCACGTGGTCCCTACCAGTGTTGTCAGTAGGTCACATGCTACTGTGTATGACAGTATCTACTGTCGAAATTAGCTATTGTCGTCTACAGTACGTACTGTCATTCTCGTGCAAGTTACTGACCCCATAACTACTGGTTTTTTCGACCACATCAACTGTCGCGGTAGCTCTGAACTACTGTCATACCTACTGTCGAACCTATCGACATGACAGTAGCTACTGACAACACTGGTCCAAACCTGACGCTAGAGGCGGCCCACGTGGTCCCTGCATGACATGATTGCGGTTTTGATGGCTACAGGAAATGTAAATGGCGTGCATACCAGATGACAGACTCCCGGACATCAAGACGGCATCCACCTTGAGTTCCTCACACCTGCTGCGATGCTGAAACGCGAACCTGCGGTAGGAATACGCCAAAAGTCAAGTAGTAAAACAAGCAATTTGCAAACAAGGACCTAGACGTGGTGGGGGGCACCACTTGTTAGGCGTGTACAATATGGCGGGGGACACGGGGAGAGAATTATACACACCTGACTCGAGTGCTGGCCCACTTGAACCGCTTGTTGGAGTTGTTCATTTTGCTGATGATCAACTTTGAATCATGGAATAAGTCGGGCCCAACTTTGCTAGCACCAGATAGTTGCATGACTTCCTCTTGCCTTTCCGGGGCCTTGTCATAGAAGATGTAGTCTGGATCGAACCCGGGTCGAGCAGCAGTGATCCTGAGCATATCCGCTTGGTATTCCAATTTCTCGGAGGCCACCCTCATGGCATTCGCAAGCTCCCCGGTATCAACCGTCTGTGTTGCGATGCCCTTACCACCGCAAGCACTGGCGGAATAGTAAGTCACATCCTTCGAAGTGGAGTACTTCGCGATGACTCCCTGCAGCTCGCGGCGACGATACGTAGCGGTGACCGCCAACTGGTCACGTAAATGGTTAGATAAGATGTCCCGAGAGAGAGGTATGATGCCCAGTTGTGGAGATATATACATGCGGATGAAAAAGGCTTGGCGGTTGCGCAACGCTCTCACCCAAAAGAATTTATGGTAAATTTCAAGCGATATAATGGATAAAGGGAAGACAATTTTGAAATTATTCACGAGAATTCTGTGTTAAAGCGGGCTCTTACGACATGGGGGGGCGAAAGCCGACATCTGGCGGACCGGCAACGAGTCCGCAGCACGAAGCAGCGGAGATGAGCCTGGAGATACTCATCAGCACAGCTCAGGCTGCGCTGAGAGCACAAAGGCTAGCACGAAGGCAGGGGGCGGCCCTGCCGGAGTGCATCGGTGACGACGAGTCCATCGCGCTTACGCCGCAACAGAGCCTAACGCATCTGGCTCTGCACACGACTCGAGCAGTTGCAGCAGCGGCAACGGTGTGCCTTCCCGCATTCGAGCGGGCTAGCACGACAGCACCGGACTTGGCGACTTCATCGACGTTTCCGCCTTCTACATCCACGCGTGGCACCGCCTCATCGCAAGGGCCAAGCGTCAGGACCCTCAGGAGAACCACGCAGCGACAGAACGCGAAGGAGCGCGCTGAGCGGAGAGATCCGCCAGCGACGACGGGGTTTTTCACGACTCCTTCCGTTTTGCCAACAGTCGTGCCAGGTGCATCCTTCACTTTTGGTAACGCCTCTGGAACAGTGAAGTCCAGAGACTTCACGCAAACTGGCAGATATATGGTTCGTCGGTAATATATATCTAACTGAGAGATAAACCCTGAGTTAAGGGTTACGGAATCAGAACGGTAAAAGTGTGATAGATAAATCAGAGGCATACATAAATACCTAACGGGTGTTT
The DNA here is from genome assembly GCA_001247695.2 of Cymbomonas tetramitiformis. Classification (NCBI taxonomy): domain Eukaryota; kingdom Viridiplantae; phylum Chlorophyta; class Pyramimonadophyceae; order Pyramimonadales; family Pyramimonadaceae; genus Cymbomonas; species Cymbomonas tetramitiformis. The sequence goes on from LGRX02007837.1 coordinate 19,122, forward strand.
CCCGTCTACTGGTGACGGTCACCCAGCCTACCATAGGAAGTGACATGTGACAGTTTTGAGTGTCACAGTGTCAAATCCAGCACACCACCTAGGGTGGTGACCGTAGCTAGTAGCGAAACGAAGTAACAAACTCCCTACTCAACTTCAGGAGGAAACTGTAGCACAACTGGGGGCCTGTACTCTTGGTCAGGGCGGTCCCAGTTCACAGCAAAGATTGTCAGGTACTGCTGTTAATTTTGCCAAAAAACCCTAAACACAACTCAAATTCAGAGAGCTATTCTGCACATCTAGGAAGTCACACCATAGTTAACCTCTAGGCAGGCACGGTGTGATCAATCTCAGCCACTAGAGGTCCTCGGAGCTGGCGGCCCGGCTCGGAGCAGCGTGATTGTGAAGCAGTTGCCGGCCCCCGGGGCCGGTGGTGAATCATTCGTAGAAGCAATTGACGAATCCTCGATCACAGGAGGCTGCACCGCACCGGGGTGCTGCCAAGTGCTGCCCGACGGTGGGGCCTCGTCATCTGAAGACGATGCCGGCGACAGCGGAGGACCGTCCTCAAACAACTCGGCAGGCGGCGGCGGCCCGGGATGCCACGGCACCGGAGCCATATAGAGGCCCTGCCGTCTCTGCTCACGCCGGTGGCGACGAGGTGGAATAGCACACGGCATGTCATGAACCATCTCAGTTGGCGAAGCCTCCGTGGCCGGGACCGCTGAGGCAGTCCACGTAGCACCACCGACCGGTGGACCCGTGCATGTGCGTGCACCGGCACCACCGACACCGGCAACGGCGTGCGGCGCGGCGGTGGCACAAATTACAAAGAGTGCGCACACCAAGGAGGAAGTGAGGAGAGACCTCGCGAACCTCGGAACGCCGTTCCCGCAGCCGTACCGTGGCCGCGGCAGTGCCACCGGGTCGTCCTCGTCGTCATCGTCGCTCGTGGCGTAAGTCGCGGGCTTGTAGTCCATCACGCGTTCCGGCCCCTCAACCGCGGAGAGCAAATGCATGCTCGGGGCCGGCTCGTCGGGCACCAACGCAACCCCCGTGCTCCCAATGAAATCGGCGAACGTGCGGGTGACGGGAGGGCAGAAGGGGTTCGGCGGACCGGTCCACGCTCCCCCGGACCCAACCGACGCGGGCGGGGAGTGCGCGGGCGGCCCCGACACCACCGGCAAGTCGGCAGTGAAGGTGTTGACGTTGAATGTCGAATCTCCCGCCGCGCGCGCCAACTCGGAGAACTCGGTGACGGCGGACACGAGGGCCTCACCGTCCTCCTCGCAGAAAGAGCACGCGGAGAGGTCGGCGAAGATGTCCGGCTTCCCGCCCGCGAGCATGCAAAGGGCGTCGAACTCCTCGGCGTCGTCGTGGTCGATGGCATGCTGAAATTTTGCGGCCAACACCGAGTTCTCGGCCTCCTCAGCGAAAGCGTAGGCCGAGAGCCCGGTCCGGCCCCCGTTCGGGCAGTTCCGATGCCAATGCCGCGCCTTGCCCTTCGCGCACACTTGATTTTGACAGTACGGCACGGTTGCACCGGTGTCGCGATGAAATGCTACCTTCTTGGAGATGGACTGCGACCAATTCCCCCCCTTGGGGAGGGGCGAGGCCGCGAAACGCGTCTTAATGCGGCGGTCCGGCTTGTCCGCGCGAGGAGTAAATCCCCGCGGAGCCGGTCCGGACTCGGCGGTGTCGAGGAACGCGGCCAATTGACGCTTCAAGTCGAGGACCATCGTCCTCAAGTCCGCGAGCTCACCGGGTCCACCGGAGTCATCGGCGGCCTCCTCCATGAAATGCGTACCGTGGGAGTAGCGGTGCGCGGACGCCGTGGCGGTGCCCGCCCGCACGTGCTCGGAGTAGCATTCACGCACCCATTGTTGAATCGTGAGGAGGTCGTGAGCGGCTCGTTGATCGTGGAGGAGCAACCGTGACACCACCGGTTGGTAGAAGACGGTGTCGAGGGACTTGATGAACAGCGCCTTCACGTCCTCATCGTGGAGAGTCGCCCGCGTTCTCGCAGCCTTCAGAGCGGCGTTGAAGTCGCCGATCCTGTCATGCGGATCCACGCCCGCAGAGATGCGGATGCTCAACATGTCCGCTTGACCCTGAAAGGGGTCACCCGCCGGGATCATGCGGCGGGCAAACTCAAGCAGCACCCGCTTACCGTCATTCGGGAACGTGGAGTGCGAGGAGTCCATCCAGTCCGCCGCTGGCGACGCGGGGTCAACCATGAGCTCGAGCGTGGAGAACAATAAGGCGTTGGCCTCCACGCGGACGGGGAGGGTAGCATCGTCCAGTAGGAAAAGGGGTGCGAAACCAATGTCCTCCGTGACAAATGCTGTCTGCAGCGCAGAGACCATCCTGGCGAAGAGCGCGGACGCGTGGCACTCAGTCCCGGAAAATCGCCCGTTCTTGTCCTCGAATAACTTCTGGCGAACGGACTTGGAGACCTTCATGTCGAAGTGCTCCCGCTGAAGCGTACGCACCGAGGCCAAGAACGCAGCACCTGCTGAATTGGCAGCCGGCTGAGCTGCCGGCGGTGTGGCTGGAGTGTTGGCGTGTCTCGCAGCTGCTGAATCAAAAATCGTGGCTAGTGCGCGTCGGCGATTCGCCATGCTAGCGGTGGCTCGAGTAGAAGCAACCATCTTGAGAAGGACTGAAGGGGCGGAGTGAGGCAATGGAACGTGAGATGTGCGGCAGTCTCGGGCGGCCAAGAAACGCGCGGGTCGCCGATACGGCAGCCGTGAGAGATCAAATAATTCCGGGAAGTCGTGTGGTAGCGGCGGCCAATACCGCGCAACGGTGTGGGATCCAACCAGAAAACGCAAACCAATCCAACGTTAAGACCCGTAGAAAATCTTTCTCCAACCGGTGCGGCGTGCCGTAAATCAACCCATAAAATTTAGGCCATACCCGTGACTGCCGGCACTCTCACGCGTGGAGCACCTCACTCCATCCCAGGCGTCCGAGCTTAGCCACTCATGGTGGCAATCTCGCAGTCGCTAAACAAAGCGCAAGTGGGGCCAAACCTGGCAGATATATGGTTCGTCGGTAATATATATCTAACTGAGAGATAAACCCTGAGTTAAGGGTTACGGAAATCAGAACGGTAAAAGTGTGATAGATAAATCAGAGGCATACATAAATACCTAACGGGTGTTTCCCGTCTACTGGTGACGGTCACCCAGCCTACCATAGTAGGAAGTGACATGTGACAGTTTTGAGTGTCACAGTGTCAGATCCAGCACAAACCGCGGCGCCATCCTGTGGTGCAGCGGTTTCGGACACGACGTTTTCGGACATCGTTCGGCGTGCACCGTCTGGCACACCGCCTTCTCCTGGTGAGAAACGTAGTGGTAAACCGGCATCGGTGCCGCCTAGCCCACCGAGAACGAGCAAAAAGGGGAAAGCAGCTGCGCAGGGGGACGCGCAGGACGAGGACATCGCCGACCTCGAGTACGAGGACCCCTGGCATGAGGCGGACGGCTTGGACGTGGAGGTCTATGACCAGCACGTTTGAAAGCCGGAACTCCGCCAGCTACATTTCCCTGGCGCGCCTTCACTCAGCGCGCATTGTGCAGGACCTGCTGGGAGCGAGTCAGCGGCCGACGAGTTTGGCAACCTAGCGGGGCAGGCACGACAGAGCCGGCAACCGCTTTTCGTCCCCCACACCACGACGCATCTGGGGGTTTTCAGCGGCGGCAGCGGCGTGGTCACTAGACTGGCGCATCTTCATTTGACCACAATATCTGCTCAACGCCTACCATCTGCAGATCTTGCTTTAGTTGGAGCACAACTTGTGCTTTTAGAATAGCATTTATCCTAGGATATGCACCCCCACCGGGCCGCATACTGGGAGACCCCATTAGGGGCTCCACTAGTAGACGGCCTCACTTGGCATCGGACAAACTTGCTTGCCTTGCCAAAAAACAGTGGGGGCATCTTTAACCGCTTGTCGCCCGTGCCATCTGAACTGCAGCCTCCCGTTATGAGGCAGGGCTGCAGGGAGGGTTTTAACTTTTGCAAGTGATAACTGCCTGGGACATCTGTAGATAGGTAGAAATAAAGGGGCAGGCTTGACAGCTGTGCACCTCCTAGCATCACGTCTCCGGTAGGAATATGTTACATTTTTTCTTTTTCTTTTCCCAGTTGTGCGGTGGATGGGAATGGGGCAACTTTCAGAGTAGCATGCACCATGTTCACAAATTCTTCACGGAGGGCGGAAAGGGACACTTGCTGCTGAGGTGAAAGTCCACCCCACGCGCCATCACCAACGAGATCCTGCAATGCAAAAATTGTAGCAATCATAGCAGCGTGACGACCCGGTCATCATACCCTATCCGGTATGACACAGATGACACGCAGGGTTGAAGCTGTCTCTAG
>LGRX02007838.1:0-34915 GCA_001247695.2 Cymbomonas tetramitiformis
CTTCCCGTCCAAGGACTTCTTCATCTCCTTGGTCCACTTCGTTACATCAGCATCTTTGGGGAGGTCCTTAACACGGTTCTTCTTAGCGCGTTCGAGGGCCTTCAGCCGTATGTTCTCAATCAGCTCGGGCATGCCTTGCCCGGACACCTGCACCTGGCGACTGTCGGCTGGAGGGGCGCTGGCTGTGCGTGTGGCCCCTGCAGAAGACGCCGTCCGCGCCTTGCTCTGTCGCGGAGGGACTGTAGGGGGGGCGTTGCGCTTTTTACTGATTGCCTGCTGGAGGAGGGACATGGCAGCGTTGGCCGCCACCCGTGTCTTCAAGGCAACCGTGAGCGCTGAGTTCATCGGTTTCTCCAGCACCGGTGGCAAGTGCTTGTAAGCGCCGAATGTGTAAGGCTGCGGCAATGTTTCCAGCACGTTCTTGTAAGTAATTGCTTGGAGCTTGCCATCCGCGGCCAGACGTTGCATGTGCTCCAGAAGACGCTCGTCGGATACTTCGTTCAGCAATTTCAGCCCTGCTGCCGGCGTGGAGTCGGCCGCGCTCAGGGCGTTTATTTGCAACTGTCTTGCCGCTTCGAGCATAGGTTTCATCCTGTCTTTGTTCCTCTGCATCGTGACTCTCCTGCTGCGCTCAAACTCTGGGGTCTGTACAGGTGATGGGTTGTTAGCGGGGGCCTGTGGGCCACTGTCGGAAGGCTTCTCTTGGAAAACCACCGGACCGTGGCTCAGCGGGGACACCGCGGGTTCCGCGGGAGGGGCAGATTGCAGGCAGTCCCGTGCAAGGACACCCTGCTTTGCTGCTTCAACGGCGCGCTGCGGCTGTTGCTGGACCCCTTCCTTGGCGGTCGGTTGCCAGGATTGCACGGTGGACGCGGCCTGCACCAAGCTGGGAATCGAGGGAGGTTCTGGGGGTGGGAATGCCAGATCAACGGTGGCAATCTGTGGGGGCGCCCTGGCTGGAGGGGGCGGCAATAGCGTACTCGCCGGCGCCTGGGCCAACGTCCCGGTTTCCGCTGGTCACAGCAGCGTCAACAGCTCTGCGACGTGCTGCATCCACGGGTACTCGGGATTGACATTGGCCTGGTACCGGGGGGCTGGTGACACATGTACCGTCCGGGAAACCGTGTCCACCATGAACCATGGACAGTGTGCACGAAGTTCCTGTGTGACATTTCCGATAAACACCGCCGGCCTTGCTGGCCCTGTTGGACGTGGGGCCGCGGCCTGCACGGCTTCAGACGGGGCAGTGCTCGGTGGCGCTAGGGCTCGCACAGCAGTAGGTGGGGGCGCGTCGTTCGTGACATGAACTAGGGCTGTACTCCGTGACGCCGGGGCTGGCGCTGTTGGAGGAGGGGGCGGTTCGCTATTGACGGGCAGGTTCGGGGCGGTCCCCTGACATGCCTTCTTCCACAATTCGGGGAACCGGGCCTTGATAGCAGCGATCTCCTTCTCGGTAGGGAACGCGAGGGTGGTATGCCCCAACTGACTGTTCTTGGTTTGCACGAAGCGGTAGACGGTTGTCAGGTGCTGTAAAATCTTGGGTTCGCACTTTTCACATGGGGACGCCGGGTCGGGGGAATCCGCGATGCACTTGCCCTGGGATGAGCAGTGCCTAACCCAGGTTAGGACGTTATGATTTTTCAGGTTTTGTTTCAGCCATATCTCTAGCTGCGCGATCACCTGCTCCTTCGCCTCGTTCTTCCCCTGGCTTTCTGGCATGGTCCTCAAAACGTGGAACCCAGATGCGTTCGCGTATATGGTATCGCGTAAGACCGTGTAGTTGGCCGCCTGCCACTCGGGGCATTTGCCGTTATGGGCAAACGCGCCGGTGGCCAAAACGAGCCCAGTCGGTACTTGCTTGATGGCCTGCCTATAATTCTCCAGAAGACCGACGGGGAGATTTGTTGCGCCTAAGGAAACGGTTGAATGCCAAAACTCATGACTTTTCCGTTTGCGTTTCTGTATACAAAACCCGGCCCCCGCCCCCTCTACCGCCGATACTTCGCTTGAGCGTGCCCCATCGTCGAGCTCTAGGTGATTTCACGGAAAGGAGTGAGCGCCGATTGTAAACGGCGGTTGCATTCAAAGCACGCGGACGTGCTACACGGTCCGCGCGTGAGCAGAGTGATATTACGATGCGCGCAAGACATCAATCGCTCCCGGAACATCATCGAGTAGGCAGCACACGGCCTCCAGGCAAATGGAGATCAATATTATTCATATAAAAGTGTTTTGTTACAGCTAGATAGGTAACCACTGATGAGGGGTTGGCAGAGGAGTTGTCCGCTATATCCGGCACGCCACAATGGTAGACTGTAACTACTATGCTTCTATGAGATCCATACTCCGCCGTCCAGCGCAGGGCGGAGGGCCTTCCACGTACACTCTGGCCTGTGGCTTCTCCAATGAGCACGCTGGCAGATAGGGCCACAGTACGCTACACGGCGGCACGGGCACCTCTTCCGATTAGCAGGCAGCTGGCCGCACGTGGCACGGCATGAAGGACGAGACGACCATTCCCCGCGTGCCCAGAGCCAGGAATAACTAACCCACTGAGCTTTCGCCAGCGCCTTACACTCCCGGTGGTGGGTAGATTCCCAGTGTGCTCTCTGACACTCCTCGCCGCAATACACCGCGGAGAGACACTTGCTGCACTTGTACAACTTCCGTCCGCCGACAACAGCCCGCCGGTCCGCCCCACATTGCGCACAGGGATCCCGTTTCTTTCCGTTGCGCGATGCCACAGCAGGCTGTGAACACTTTTCCTCCATGTGCAGTATCGTGCGCCAACACTTGTGCGCGCGCGATTGCGCGTCCGCCCTCGATCCAAGCCCAACATCCGCACGAAACATCGCATACCGGTAGTACCACGGATACAATCCTCCGTGCGCGTTTTCCGAGCGCACGCTCGACAGTCGAAATGTCACCAACGGTGCAAACTGCGAAACATTGCATCCCGTGCTTACCATTACCGGTTCGAACGGGTTCCCCGAGGTATCCGACAACACGAGGATCTCCCCCGCACCTTCCAAACCACCCACCCCTGGAAGACACCCCACGAACTCCATGACAGTAACCGAAGGGAAATGACCGGTTTTCCAACTTTTGCGCGACCACCGAGGGTACAACACACCGCACACAATGATGTTTCCATATCTCTCACCCTGCATGCGCCAATCGTGTACAAACCGGAATATCGTGCGCACCGTGGTCAGCACAAGGGCCAGGAACAACCCTTGCCGACATGGGAGGAGCCCCTCGCAAGAACACACCGTGCCCACACGCGGTCCCAACATAAGGCGCGCGGCGTTATCAGGTCCCAACCTAGGCGGGACGTTCAACAGGTACCTCTCCGCAGTTTCTAGGGCTGCGTTTTGTGTGCGCAGAAGCCCCCATCTGTTAATTGGCATCCCACGTGTGTCCAACCACGTGTGTCCGTTGTCCGACCACGTGTGTCCGTGAAACAGGAGTGTCATGTGGTTCCCCACCGCGCCATGTGCACGGCGCATTCGGCGGATTCTGACGAACGTTCGGCCGACTCGCTGCAAGTATGTTGTCATATCAACCCAAAGGCGTGTGTCGTCCGAATTCGATGCAATCGCGGAGATCATGCACGGATCCTACATCACACCCCAGCGCGAGCGGGTAAATTCAATGCAATACAGCGGGTCCGAAGTTTTATCATAACGAAGTTTTATCACCGCAAAACCATGACATCCGTGTGCACAGGGATATTACGAATCACGCAAGACATCAATCCATCGCTACCGGAACATCATGGAGTAGGCAGCACACGGCCACCAGGCAAATGGAGATTACTATCTTCATATAAATGTGTTTTGTTACAGCTAGATAGGGGCGCGGTCCTCCTAAGTGGTAAGAACACAGTCTGCTGCTCTAAAGGCCCGGTCGAGTTCCCTGGCTATTGTCGGCCGTCGTCTTCCACGCACACTCTGGCTTGTGGCTTCTCCAGTGAGCACGCTGGCAGCTAGGGCCGCAGTACGCTACACGTCGGCACGGGCACCACTTTCGATTAGCAGCCAGCAGGCCGCACATGGCACAGCATACAAGACGGACGTAGCCACGCCATGCTATGAAGGCGGAGTACACAGTATTCACGTCGTCCACACGTTCCCCAAGCTGGGTGGGTGTCAATACCCTCGAGACAGCCCCAACCGCAGGGGGCTGGCAACGGTGGGGGCATCCGTGAGGTCACGGTGCAAACTGGTAGCGAAAAACGACTGGAAGGCGTTAGTGTAGTGAAGGCATGGGTGTGCCCACGGACCACGGACGAGCACTACCTCACCCCACCATCCATGGCAGTCACCGCCGTCCACGGGGGTGGTGTACACACGTATACGCAGCAAGCCTTCGCCAAACTCAGGGACCGCCCAACCCGGACGGGGCACCCCAGCAAACTCGAAGTAGCTTGCTCCCGGTGTCAGAGGACACTCGCCGACCATGGCATACCGAGCATGCTGTAGCCGACTCTCACCGTAGACGTCATTCAACAGTGCAAGGGCGTGCTCCCCGAAGCTGGCGGAATCACTCTCTGGCCAAAAGCCCTGCTGGGCTCTACCCTCTTGTCCCCACAGTTTTATGAGTTGCCAACGATGCAAGCCCACTCTACCGAGGTATGTGTGATACTCGACCTGCATCCCGACATATGCCCCGTGCACGGACCATCACCATGACATAGGGAGCTGGAATGCACTAACACGAAGTGTACCGGCGGGTACAAGGCAGCGAGCGGATAATCGGTAAACGCAAGGTGCCCTCGAGGCATGGACCCCAAAAGGATTGGGAACTTGGGATCCCCACAAGGGTCCCCAAAACGATTGGCAACAAGTAGCTTCTGGAATCGCTTCACGCCAGCATATAACATTCCATATAACAAGGAGCTTACGATGATTAGATGGTTAGATCGATGGAAGCTTCATCATCCGTTGAGCAGGTGTACTGTACCGAGATCCCGATTGAACGTAGCTCGGAAATCCTACACAAGGAGGGTCGCTTCCCTCTAAATTGTACTAGGTCTACGTGACAAGGTGTGCTGAGGCTCAGCGGGAGGACATTCTCATATCTACATTCCGAGTAGATCCTCAGTGTCCTGCCCGTCAAGTATCCCCAGTGACAATTGTATTCTTCGCACAGTTGGCGTTGTTGCTCGTGCCGGATGCCGGTCTGCGTATGACCCCAGGCAATGCGAGCCGCTATCACCGCCACGGCTCCACGAGTCACATCCCGAGTGCCGTAGACAGCCATCGCCAAGGCCCAAATGAAACATTTTCCGTCCTTCGGCACCGGCACCACCAACCATTGTCGTAACGAGCGACACCCCGGGTACTGCACACTACTGCGTGTGGTCCATGGCTCCCTCTGGTGCATACACACATCACAGGCATAGGTAAGCAACCCCAGGCCGTACATGCTCTGCCGGGCTACAACGACATATGTTGTGCTGCCGGGCAACACGAACACCGTGTGACTTCCTGGCGAACGATATGCCACCGGGAAGCGCACAACATGTAGTCGCATGCAAGCAACAGGAGTCTAAACAAGGTGCGGACGGTAAACCTCCAACAAGGTGAGCACGGAACAATACGTCTCCCATAGAAAACCCTCCGTGCACCTGTGTGTTAACCAGCGTGACTCGTAACATTACCAGATAAAGAATCTCTATACGAGCTCGCACATACCAAAGAACCCCAATACCCCTAGAGACAATTCGAAAACAGTACCTCACGACGGTGTGTACACGGGTATCTACATGGATCTGGAAATGCCTCGATCCGCTCGTAGTGTCCAGGAAACTTATTAAATTGAACGTAATGGGCGACTCGTACCGGTTCACGGCTAGCCAAGCCCAGTGACGGATGTGGGCAAATATATTTCATGCTGAAAGGCGGCAAGTATCGTGCCAGAGCATCGGTATCGGTGGGAACATTGCACCCCACCCCTGGCACGTCGACCATCGGCCACAGAGTGTACACCTGAATAACTCGCCGAAGCATGTTCGCAATGATATGGAGGAACTGCGGTTCGTTGTACGCTTGGGCAGTAAGCAGGATTTTGCGCAGTGGCGGCCCTCCGTCAGCAAGACGAGCGTCGAGCATCCCGGTGGGGTAAAGCTGCCGATTGAAATCGTACGACGCGCAGATGGCGTTACGGAAGTTCATTGTGAGGACCTTCACGGAGGAACCCTGTTCAAGCACTTCCGGAATGTGTACACCCAAGGCGTGCAGCCAGCAGTTGCCGTCCCCTTTTGTCTGGACTCGTCGCAGGCCGTGTTTGGCCAAGGCCTGCTCGAACTCCGCGAGAGAAGTAAAACGGTCTGCAGTACCCTCGAGCGGCCAATGCACGTGAGCCAGCACGCGACGTGCTAACGGCAGCACATTAGGGAAAATCTCGTCGGGATGGTCGAAGGATGCCTCCAATATACGCCCCCGGGGGTCCACGGGCATCAGGATGACGTCATCGGTACCGAACGAAACACGTGCAAAGTTTGGTGCAAAGTTTGGCGGAACAGCGTTTGGCTGGAAACCGTTTGCGGTTGCCGCTCGCAATGCCTCCTCAGAAGCGAGATCCATGGAAGGCTCGGCTGCTGCCTTGCTTCTCTGTTGGTTACGGCACGCACCCAGAGCACGCACGCGGTACTCCCCATGGTCTTTATGGGATGCACTTGCCCGCACGATGCACTTGCCGGGCATCGCTCGTGACGCATCTCCACCAGTCTCGTATGCACAATCGCATCGCACGACGAGGGATCGTGCATGTCCGGGATCCCATCGGTGCGACAGCTTCGCCGCCACTTTGTTTGCGAAACCCAGGTCCAGCTGATCAGGACTTTGCAAGAGTTTAGCAACACGTATGTTCACATGCAGCCCGCCCTCCGCGTCCGTATGGAACAGGTGTTGTTTCCTGTAGGACTTGTCCGCGCCAAGAGGAATACCGGCTGTCCGCAGGCGCTGCGCGTTCAACGCGGTAAGCATACCGAACACGACACTACGCAAGCCCGGGCAGCAGACACCCAGTTCCCGGTACAACTGGTGATCGTCAAAAGATGAGAATGCGTCGTCACGGGTAGCCCGTCGGTCCCAGAGAGCAGTGATGCCGTCGCCAGAGTCCTGCAAAGGCCGCGCCGGCGGGCGTTCACCGGTTGGAGGTTCACCGTCACCCCAAGTCAGGTTGGCGATCCTGTGCTTCACCGTGGCATCCGCGCGTCCCCACGCCTCAGCGCCGAGCACCCCGCGGAGTTTGTTCCAAGCAAGGCCTAGGTCCTCCACATTCAGGAGTGCATGCAGCTTCGCCTCGGCCTCGTCTAACTGGCAGTAATCGGCCAATGTGGCCGCCTGCCCCGGGTGCTTCTCATGCGCGGATAGTGGCGCCCGGACTTTAGCTTCGCGCCGCACACGCTGGCACGGACCACACATCACGGCTCCGATAGTACGCAGAGCGTCACAACCCAGAACGCCTGATCTGCACAGGGAACACGCCCAAACACCTGGCAAGGTGTCGTAGCCTCCCGCAAATCGTATTTCGTCTCCACACGCAACGCACATCATGCGGCACGCCAAGCCATATTGCGAGATGACACTGTGCGGGCTGCCGAGTACCGCGTTATTCAGGTCAATGGTTCCCTTAGTACGCACTCTGGCTGCGGAGTAGATCACGAAGTAGAACTGCTTAGGACGAGTACGGTCGAGCGGGAGGCGCCCACTTGGAGAAAGACCGCGGTGCGCCATGCGGTCGGCTGGCCAGAACCACAGTGTTCCCATGGGACCCCCGAGGTGAACACGACGGAAGGGAGCCGAAGTGGGATCGCCATGCCTGGAGTTTTGAACCACGAGGCTGTAATCCATCGAGCAAAACCTGTCCCAATGGCAGGCCCGCTGCGTTTCGGGTAGCACCTCCGTCAGGCATTGGGCCCTCAGCAACAGGCCACATGAGAACACGTCGTAATCCGGCCAGCCCCAGGATCCCTTGCCTGCCTTGGGAAAGATGGTATCGGTGTGAAGGAACTGGATTTTGCTCTCGACGTCCCGCCCTAGAGGCGTCGGCTTGTCGTAGGTCCGCTTCACCACCATTCCCGTAGCTTCAAGAATCCCAGACCGCAGCCTGTCGTCCACAAGGCCATGCTTCACGGTGGTGAAGATGGATGGGAATAGCCAGTGCCCAACATGCCAGTTGGCCTGTATGGTATAGCGCGCGCCCTCACCCAGTTCGTGAGATCCAGATGTGAAGTCCGCGCCGATTTCCTTATGAGAGAACAGGACCTCAGCCCTCAGCAACTGGTAGTCTACCACATACTTCATGAACACGGTGAGCATAGCATTGAACCCGTCCGTGTGCTCACTACGTTGCCGCGCGAGCTCATCCTCGCACTCCGTTTTTTCCTGGGTCGCGCGCATCATCGAGGCATCCACGACTTGCACCCAGTCACGAGGGTCGCCCACAGTGTCCTCCATTGTAACGCCAGCTGTCCCTTCCTTGGACACCTGAACAACCGGCTTCAACACTCCCTTGCGCCACAGCGCGTAGTGCTCCCGGAGGGTAAGCAGGTTTTGCTCAGATGTATCCTTGTGCCACGTACCATACAGCTCTTTCCAACTGGCACTGGCATCCAGGTGCCGGTTGCAAATGTCAATGATTTCCTTCAGGACGACCTCCGAGCAGGCCGCATCCAGCATCTGCACGGACCACTTCCAATCGAAGGTGCATGCCTCCCCGTCTTCCACGGTGCCCTCTGCCGGGGGAGGGCGATCAGACAGATACGCCCACCATGGCAAGTCGCGCAGGTCATCAGGTGTCAGGTTTTTGGGCATAATAGGCAGAAAGCCTGCATCGTTGTGCCCGACTGGTTTCACGGTGTCGGGAGGCTTGATCCTATGGACATGATCCTCTAGTAGTTCTTCCTCGACTTGTTTAGATGCAGCGTCATCGCCGTGGGCAACCTCGGGCGGGCAGTCGGGGAACATCTGTGCGACAGCACGCAACACGAACACCGTGTGACTTCCTCAGCAACGATATGCCACCGGGAAGCGCACAACATGTAGTTGCATGCAAACGACAGGAGTATATACATGGCGAGCACGGCAAAGCTCCCGAGAACAATATGCCCCCCATAGGAAACCCTCCGTGCACCTGTGTGTTAACCGGTGTGGCTCGTAACATTACCGGATAGGAATTCTCTATACGAGCTCGCACATACGCAAGAACCCCAAGACCCCTAGAGACAATAATGATGAGGTAGACCATTCATAGGAGGCAGACGCTTGCATATAATAAGCTGGACACTAGCCTTGCAAAAGGTCACCATCCGGTAGGCAAATGCATGTATGTGTAGGTGAACACGAAACGAAAACACTTCAAACGACGAGAAGCATACCACGCTGGCGACGGTATGTCCCCAGCGTGACCTCCGGCATATATGAAGATCACCCTTTAAAAAACAGGGACAAGAGGCTTGCATAACCGGCGCATCGTTGCGCGACCGGCCCGTTGGCGATCAGCGCACGCGCTACACGGTCCGCAGAGGCTTCAACACATAAAAAAATGCAACCCGGTGAACACGAAAAATGAAAGACTTCAAACGACGAGAAGCATACCACGCTGGCGACGGTATGTCCCCAGCGTGACCTCCGGCTTATACGAAGAACACCCTTAAAAAAACAGGGACAAGAGGCTTGCATAACCGCCGCATCGTTGCGCGACCGGCCCGTTGGCGATCAGCGCACGCGCTACACGGTCCGCAGAGGCTTCAACACATTAAAAAATGCAACCCGGTGAACACGAAAAATGAAAGACTTCAAACGACGAGAAGCATACCACGCTGGCGACGGTATGTCCCCAGCGTGACCTCCGGCTTATATGAAGATCACCCTTAAAAAAACAGGGACAAGAGGCTTGCATAACCGCCGCATCGTTGCGCGACCGGCCCGTTGGCGATCAGCGCACGCGCTACACGGTCCACAGAGGCTTCAACACATTAAAAAAATGAAACCCGGTGAACACGAAAATGAAACACTTCAACCAACCGGAAGCAGGCCAAGCTGGCGACGGTATGTCCCCCAGCGTGACCTCCGGTAGGCAAATGCATGTATGTGTCTAGCGCGTTATGCGTGATGCGATAGGAATACATACATGGACCAATTTGTTTACGGCAATGTCGGCGCTATATTTACATGTATACATTTGTCATGTTCACATGTCGGCCCTATTGGAAATCACTAAGCCGGCTCAATACGAGGCGGTAAATCCTTCTCACCGACGGTCTGGATCCTAGTGTGCTCAAACGTGCGCAGCAGGTTCCCGGCTGTCGGACGCTTGTCCATGTCTACGCGGAAGCATTCCTTCAGGCGCTGCATGAGTGCATGCTTCATGAATCCATTCTGCGGTTTCGCTTGACATAGGATATAGTCCCATTGGTGACGTTCGCCACCAGCCTGCGGGTGCTGGAAGAGCTGGACCAGGAGTCCACCCACAGACCACATGTCTCCTGGCCTGCTTGGGCCGTGATCCCGGTGCTCAGGAGCAAGATAACGGCGGTCCTCTCGACCGAGAGGACGCTCGTCATGCGCAGACTTCAGGTTTTCTCGATCGACGCAGCCAACTCCGAAGTCGATGACTCGCAGCGTGATGCCGCCCGCGGACACGCACGGTAGCGCTTCGGCAACGACCACATTGTTACCCTTGACGTCGCCGTGCACGATACCCTTGGAGTGCAACTGCGAAAACGCCTTCAGCAACTCCTTGGCAAGTAGCAGCTTGACCTCCAAGGTTAATCCACCCTCAGGCGGAACCCGCATGAATTCCCACAGCGTCCGGCCGCGATCGGGCATGAGGAGGAACGGAACTGGCCCGACCTGCAGCGCTTGCCGAGTTCTGGTCTCCACACCATACCGTGAACAGGGCACGACGTAAGTGGGTGCTGCTTCCGACGCCAGTTTTGTCATGACTAGCTCCTGCGCACACCGCTTGAACTCCTTGGGCAGCTGCTTGGTCTTGGGGTGCGGCTTTAGCCCCGAGGTTTTGCAAAACCTTTTGACCACGACCAGGTCCGTGCGGTCCAGTGTGCAACCTCGTGTGACGGCGCCGTACGCGCCACTCACCCGTTCGGCATCTTTCGGCTCGAGGATATTCGTCGGTTCCACATGGGAACACCCCGCGCGCATGGCGACGTGACTTAGAAACGGGATGCCCTCGGACACGGTGCGAATTTGGTTTTCCAGATACTCCTGGAGACCCTCGTCATAATGCCTGTTGTCTGCAGTAGTGATTCGTTGCTGCTGGCGCTTCAGGAAACGATTTGTGCGCCGTTTGAATTTTTTCCCCCGCTAGCAAACAAACCGCAAACCCAGGGTTGTTGGTTAACCTGGATCAGTGTACCGTGTGTATATACGGTGTGGGATATTGCGGCCACCCAATGCACACACGGCGGCAGAAGGTGGCGCACACCGAAACATGTTGGACAACGCAAAGAACCGGACTGATGGGAGCGATATGCCCCCTAAGATAGCATGCCTGCCTAGGACTTGTCCGCTGTGTCACAGGTTAGGTGTCGGTTGCAGACACCACGGTATCAGCAACATCGGAGAGGTATGCTGGAAGGTAGGCAAAACGGACGCACACCGCGGCCACCTTCCGCGCCCGGCCCGTTGGCGGGCCACCGACGAGGTACGAGTACGGCACAGCCACGGTTCAACTGAGAGCGGCGGGTCTCGCAACCGGACATCTTTGGACACACCCCGAACCGGACAGGAGGACTCCGGGGGACGATATGGACGAGGCACGCTCGCGCGAGGAAATAACCCGCAGCTTGCCGTGAGGTGAAACGCTTAAATTCCGCGGGTCCGTTGCGCGCACGGCCCGTGGGCGTGCAGCGCACGAGCAACACGGTACACGTCACGGGCGTGAGGTGAAACGCTAAAACGCCGCGGCTACGAGGCGCGCACGGCCCGTTGGCGAGCAGCGCACGAGCAACACGGCACGCGTCACAGGCAGCCGGTGGTGGAAGCCAAAATAAGAACCGGGGGTCGGCCTGCAAGATGGATGACCGCATACTCGTTCGTTGGGAATGAAGTGTGTATATTTAGGGGGGGGGCGGGGAAAACGCAGCAGGAAGCGGGAATGGCGGGTGCAATGCGTACCTTGCTGCCAGCCGCAGCCGCCGCGTCTTCAGCAGCGGGGGGGGCGGAGGCACCCCCTCCAGCTTCGGCTGCGGTCGCTGATGGAGCTTCCTAAGTAGGACGCAACAAACAACCGGAAGCACTTCATCATCCAGAAGACGACCGCTGGCGACGGTATGTCCCCAGCGTGACCTCCGGCTTATATGAAGATCACCCTTTAAAAAAACAGGGACAAGAGGCTTGCATAACCCGCCGCATCGTCGCGCGACCGGCCCGTTGGCGATCAGCGCACGTGCTACACGGTCCGCAGAGGCTTCAACACATGTAAAAAAATGAAACCCGGTGAACACGAAAATGAAACACTTAAAACGACGAGAAGCATACCACGCTGGCGACGGTATGTCCCCAGCGTGACCTCCGGCTTATATGAAGATCACCCTTTAAAAAAACAGGGACAAGAGGCTTGCATAACCGCCGCATCGTTGCGCGACCGGCCCGTTGGCGATCAGCGCACGCGCTACACGGTCCGCAGGGGCTTCAACACATAAAAAATGAAACCCGGTGAACACGAAAATGAAACACTTCAACCAACCAGAAGCAGGCCACGCTGGCGACGGTATGTCCCCAGCGTGACCGCCGGCTTATATGAAGAACACCCTTAAAAACACAGGGACAAGAGGCTTGCATAACCGCCGCATCGTTGCGCGACCGGCCCGTTGGCGATCAGCGCACGCGCCACACGGTCCGCAGAGGCTTCAACACAGTAAAAAAATGAAACCCGGTGAACACGAAAATGAAACACTTCAACCAACCAGAAGCAGGCCACGCTGGCGACGGTATGTCCCCAGCGTGACCTCCGGCTTATATGAAGAACACCCTTAAAAAAACAGGGACAAGAGGCTTGCATAA
Source organism: Cymbomonas tetramitiformis (assembly GCA_001247695.2). Taxonomy (NCBI): domain Eukaryota; kingdom Viridiplantae; phylum Chlorophyta; class Pyramimonadophyceae; order Pyramimonadales; family Pyramimonadaceae; genus Cymbomonas; species Cymbomonas tetramitiformis. The sequence continues at coordinate 13,038 of LGRX02007838.1, forward strand.
CCGCCGCATCGTTGCGCGACCGGCCCGTTGGCGATCAGCGCACGCGCTACACGGTCCGCAGAGGCTTCAACACAGTAAAAAAATGAAACCCGGTGAACACGAAAATGAAACACTTCAACCAACCAGAAGCAGGCCACGCTGGCGACGGTATGTCCCCAGCGTGACCGCCGGCTTATATGAAGAACACCCTTAAAAACACAGGGACAAGAGGCTTGCATAACCGCCGCATCGTTGCGCGACCGGCCCGTTGGCGATCAGCGCACGCGCTACACGGTCCGCAGAGGCTTCAACACAGTAAAAAATGAAACCCGGTGAACACGAAAATGAAACACTTCAACCAACCAGAAGCAGGCCACGCTGGCGACGGTATGTCCCCAGCGTGACCTCCGGCTTATATGAAGAACACCCTTAAAAAAACAGGGACAAGAGGCTTGCATAACCGCCGCATCGTTGCGCGACCGGCCCGTTGGCGATCAGCGCACGCGCTACACGGTCCGCAGAGGCTTCAACACATGTAAAAAAATGAAACCCGGTGAACACGAAAATGAAACACTTCAACCAACCAGAAGCAGGCCACGCTGGCGACGGTATGTCCCCAGCGTGACCTCCGGCTTATACGAAGAACACCCTTAAAAAAACAGGGACAAGAGGCTTGCATAAATGCTCCGGTGCCGGCGTTTACCTTAGCGGGCCCAACTAACCCCGCGCCCGGATGTGCGCCACCGGGAGCCTGAACATCGCCCGCATCAGTTTACTCACACTTAAAATAAACGAAGATTCTGTTCCACAATCTGCACTTACCGCGTTAGTAGCAGTTCGCGGTTGCTTTCCAGCAGTCGCCAAGTTTGCGCTCCACTGGTCATCCATCTGTTATGAACGAACACCACGCAACCCCACCCTTTGGTTTGCAGTCTATAAACGTGTGGATAAAAATATACGTAACAACGATTTGGCACCTTACAAATTTTACAGACTCGGGTTTCTCTCGTAACAAATATATTATATATGCTGGTCTGCTCGGGCAGAACGTCAGCTCAGAAATGATTTCGCAAGCTACCTACGTCCAACTATCGTTCCATCCTACGTACGTAGCTAGATAGGTCTTAATAAGGTCTTCATGCGTTTGGTGTTCGCGGATGCACCTATATCTACCGTAGATGATCCTGTCGATCGTCGATGGGTATGGGCGTTGTCAGTGGCGACTGCATTTTGAAATGATTATCTCGCCAGGACACCCACATCACGGTGGCTGCGCTGGGTATTAACACTTTTCAAATGCATCGGCGAAACAGGCGTGTGTTCTGGCTCCAATATAATTCGCAGCAGCGTGATTATACCGCGATTAACAGATGCAGCCTTCCGTTAACACTCCTGAACTGTCCCATTAACACTCCCTCGCCAACGTTTAACACTTTCTTCACACCTCATTAACACTTTCCGCCTATAATATAGCCCATTATGAAATTTTTCGCGTATTAACACTTGATTAACACCCAGTTTCCACATTAACACTATTTAACACTCGATTAACATTTTTTAACACATCATTAACAGTTTTTAACAGAAATCCTTCCTAGTGTGCGGGACGACCAGCGAGCAGAGCCGTTCTGTGGCAGGTGCAAGTAAGAAGGCGGGCAAAGGTGAGAGCTACCATTTCTACCGCGACTGCCCGCGTTGGGCGGGCGCCAACACCCACCCACCTCCGCCGCGGCATTCTGCATTCCTATCGACGAGGAGGACGCGGAGGAGGTGCATGCACTTACCATGTGTGCACTCTTCCAGCAGGCAGCGGACGATGGCGCGGAGTCCTTTGCTCGTACGGCCACCGCGTACGGGCCGCCTGCGGTGCTTTGTGCGGGAGCGGTGGGCGGCATCGACGTGTCCGCCTACGGCTTCGCGGTGGAGCAGCAGTCGGCTTCCGACGAGCCCGTAGGGGATGACATTCTCCGACGGCTCGACGATCTTGCCGCGGAGGTTCACTCCGCGGCCAATCACCAGGTGCACTTCACACACGCGTCTTTCCCGCCTCCTGACGGCATCGAACAGCATGCTTCGGCTCTGGTGTGCGGACCCGCCGCGGCGGGGACCACGCCGGAGGAGCAGGTTCCGGCAGCATCGGCATCCGCCGTGCCGGCCCCTGCTATGCCTGTCTCGCGGGGGAAGGATGGGAAACCCGTGCCACTTCAATCGGCGCGGGTGACCGCCACGGCGGCGACGGACGGGGAGTTCGCTGGGTTCGTTCAGACCGTGAACCACGCCGCCATCGGACAGGTTGATCTCACGGGCTACGACACGGACGACTACGAGGACCTCGCAGACGGTACCTTCGTCATGAAGCCGCGGACTCCGGCCATTTCGGCAAATCATGCGTCGGAGTCCGCAGCCCACGCACCTCAGTCTGGTGGTGCTTACGCAGACTGGTCTGGTGGTGCTTCCCGCACCTATGGTTGCGGCAAGCCGCCATGGGGCTTCCCCGCTCACGCGGGTACGTGGGGGATGCCCTTTATCCTCTCCTTCCTTCTCTTGATCTCTGTCATGGGGGCGGGTGCCGCCGCCTTCGGCGACGAGCCTGTGCAGGTGTCGGGTCACGCTGCACCGCAGCCTGTGCTGTGCAGGGGGGACCTGTGCATCTACCCGGGCATTGAAAAGCTGAGCCCCGACACCTTGGACGCGGTGCTTGCATCCCTCGGTGGGTGCAATCCTTCAGCCGTGCCGCCTGACCGCCACCTGCGGGAGTGGTGGAAGCAGGGGGTCCCGGGTGGGGTCTTCCAGTACCCTGACCCGCTTCTGCCTGGTGACCCACTTCTGCCGGGTGAGCCTCTCGGTGGGGCTCCACCGTCTCCGGACCATGACCCTCCTCCGTCTGACATTGACGGGGACGAGTCTGCCATCGGCTAGTTCTGGTTATGTTTCTGGCAGTACACCACCTTAGTGGTGGTGTGCTGAGATGTACTTTGACCCCACCATGGTCTTCAATTTGGTTTTATGCTTTATACTTTAACAACTACAATCGTTAAATCTGGTTTGCTGACACAGTGCCTTTCAGTTGTTTAGCGGGAGCTCCTTGCCCGTAGGTTTCTGCACTTGTGCTAGCTAGAGGGTTCAAATTTGTGTTTCAGAATTGCACAGTTTGATTAGCAGTTAGGTATGTCACCCTAGCTCCTGCCCTAACTTATCTTAACTTCTCTGACTTACCTGTCAGTCACCACCCACAGTGCTGGAGTGGTGTGCTGAAATCTGTATAGGCAGCCGGGAGTCCCGGTGCAGGCCCCTATGACAGATTCCTAGGTAGCCAACACTGGACCGTGACTGATCCGTAAGCCTGTGCTGTGACACACCGAGTGTCACAGGTAGCTAGACCGAGACCGTTCCGACTCCGTGACCGTTCCGGGTATATCTAGCTTAGGGTTTATTTCTTATGAGAGTTTATCTATATTGGTTCCAGGACTGTCTGATATCCGTGAACCGGGATATTCCAGTAAGCACAGCCTTTCAGGTGACAAAGATGCATAACATAAAATACTTAGGGTTTTTATGCTTGTGCACGGACAGTCACAGTGACACTGGCAGATGACTTGTGACACAGCCCTGCGAAGGGGGAACCGCAGGAGACACGCCCCCACCTTTGGGTGTCGATCTCTCCCTCCGTGATAGTTATTGCGAGGTATGCGTCTCTTACAACTCGCAATAAAACGATTTCTGTGGATGAAGTTATAGCTTGTTGGTTGAATGGATCCCCTGTACGCGTTTCGGAGGTGCCTCGTAGACAGTTCCCGGGAACGTGGTCTTAGTCTGCAAAAGTGTACTTTTAGTGTCTTCAAAGTTACCTGTTTGGTGGCTACATGTTGTCAACTATTATTACTGTAACCGAGTCTCGGCAGGAGAGTCCTATTATTATGTTGTAATCTACACACTGTGTCCTCCTGTCGAGTGTGCATCCGTTACCACTCTGCGATTCGATGCAGGTGGACAGGTGTAGACAGCCATGCCTACAGCGCGCGCTCGCGGCAGGCTGGGCTTGTCGTGGTGTTCAGGTTTAAACATCTTTCAGGCATCTTCTCATACTGTACACACACTTACATGCAACAGAACATGTGTTGTAACGTGTATGCGCCGTCCACTCGACTGGCGAGTTCAATTTGTAGCGTTCAGGCGATAACCTCACGCAAAATGCTGCGATTTGTAAAAGGTGTCCTGTACTTTCAGTAGTGGGTGACAATCATCGTTCGAGAAAATTGCTACAACAAGAAAACGCTTATTTTACCGTATAGTACTACCCCACACTGACTCGTATGTACAACGGGTTTGCGCATACGAAGCTGCATAGTCGAAGCTGTATTTTTACAAACATGTTAATTGATGTAATGTGTTTGCTCGTGTCGTAAGCAGTTGGGCACGTCACACAGTGACTACCCAAGCGTTGGTCTATCTAGCAAGAGTACGAAATGCCAAGAGAGATCCATCGTCTCAACCAAGTTCCACCGACGTAGAAGCGACACTCCAAAGGGTCCCTAGCTAGCGGATTTTCTCCGCTAGCTAGCGGTAACGTAAAATAGCCACAGTCGCTACCTAGCGGTTCCACCACTGCTGGGTTTGTATCCGAAATCCGCTACAGTGCGTGCTCACATATAAGAATATCATGTTATAAGAATATCGGACCGGAAATGTTAGACAAGTGTTATGTGCTTATATATATATGGGCGTCATGCGCTTAAGTATATATGGAAAATTGCTAACAATATTCGGTCCAACCCCGATTTTCCGATATTCTTATATATGAGCACGCACTGTAGGTCTGGCACCAATCCATTAGTAATGATACTGTTTTACCGCATGATACTGTTTTGAGCGTTGGGGGTGCTGATTGAGGCCCAGGCGGATAAGAAGTTCATTTGGGTTTACTGCTGCGGCCAACAGGAGCACATTCAAGCGGCATCGGGCACTGTTGACCATGGCGCGAGTAGGCCCCACAGAGGCACACGACGATGTACAACTCCTCAAGGACGAGGCAGGGGGGGCTCATGATGGAAGAAGGTATTGCCACCATCTCCTTCTACAACAAGGGAGACTTCGCCCCCGCAGTGGAGGCCCTTAGCGATCAATTCTCCCTAGTCATCGCTTCCAACCCATGGCTGGCTGGAAACCTTATCAAGGCAAAGGGTGGTGCCTTTCTACGTCACCCCACGAGCCCATTCGCCACCCAAATCAACGCGCTCTTCACTGCAACCTCTGTCAAGGACCCCGCTGCATTCAAGCAATCTCCCACCACACCGTACACCACGATCTGCGCCGACATGTGTAATTCTAAGACAGTTATCGTGGGGAGCAGGTACGTCATCCTTGGCAAAGACAAACCGGTCACGATCCTCACGCTGTCTGAATCTGCTCCTGGCGAATTCGCCCTAATCTTCAGCATCTCGCATGCCGTTGCTGACGGACGGACTTACTATGAGATATTCCAGATGCTGCAACCGGGCGCAGCCGTGCGGAAGCTATCAACCGCGAGGGTAATGGCGTTTTCGGAGGTCATGAAGGACATGTGCGGACGGAAAGAGTTAGAGTGATGGGTGGAGACCACCGATACAACATGCTTGTATATGTGTGGGATACTTCCGGCGATGCTGGGATTGGGGAAAAAGCCGAAGTGCGCCGCGTTTCATTTGGATCCCAATAGGGTGGCCGCAGCAAAAGCCGAAGCGGTATCAGACGGTAAAGTGCCGTACGTTACGACGAATGATATATTGGCGAGCGGGCTTTTCAACGCGCGCGGAGCCAGAATCGGAATGATGGGCATGGACTGCCGAGAGAAGATGGAGGGCATACCGAGAGATGTGGCTGGAAACTATGTGACAGCGCTCACGAGGGATCCGGTGACGTTTGGAAGCCCTACTGCCGTTCGGAGGATGCTCTCGTCGACGCCGTATGCGACGACAGGACAACCGCTTCCTGGGTGCTACGGGTGGGCCTTTGCGAAGGAGAGCGCGAATTTCGCGATGGCTACCAACTGGTCATCGTTCGGCCAGACCAGTGGAATGGTTCAGCTGCAAGGCTGCGAGATGGTGATTCACTTGCCTGTGCTGAATCCTGCGAACTGCGTGTTTGATTTGGCGATACTGTTCGCGAGCGGGAGGGGGAAGGTGGGGGTGCTTTGCTGGACTGTGAGCATCGACGAGGATTCGTGATTCTGACCAATCAACGTGCTCTCAAGTGCTCCAGCATCACGATGTCATCACACATTAGGCGCGCATGTTCGGGAGGCTCGCGTTGTCATACAGTATTCACTTATCGACAAGAATATTTGCGACAAGAAATCAGATACCGTTTCCTGAGTATTTCGCAGATATTATTACACCCATATTGAAGAACCCTATATAAATAGCGGCTGGGCCGAATTTAGGAATTTCTTAACGGTGCATGATTACTGTAGGACGACGCGCGTTCCGAGTATGGGGACAAGGGCAACAACGAGTCATCCGTCAGTGCCCCATACTCCTCATGCATGACTACCCCAGCCTGCACAGCACCCACATTATGACTGCCCTTGCACAGTCACCCCCATCGTCGATGACTGTCCCCCATGGCGACTGTCCCTCCACACCCAACATGACCGCCTCTTACTCTCCATGACTGCCCATCAGCGTGTGTGCTTATGCGTATGTGTGAGATGTTGCAGTGAGCACATGCAACGTGTGCGCTTGTTGTGCGTATGCTTACCATAATTGTTTCGGTAATATTAACCCCTCTCACGATGAAACGTCATGGGATGGATATGTTACCTAGAATACTCACTGTTCGTGGTACTCATGAACGGTCACCCGCGACGCAAATGCTGTTGGAACTCGTTGTTTGCGGGCTGAGAATTCCAGTGAGGCTACGCATTTAGATTGGTTTCAGCTCAGGAAGCCTGCAATTATATGTGAATGATACCTTTGACTGGTATTATACTATGGTCATTTTAGATGTGTAGGGCTTCCAGACAAAAACAGTGACGAAAATGGTGATAGGAAGAGGTCTCTGAGTTTTCGATTTATGCAGGAGATTTAAGCATGTGAAGGGTTTTTTTGCATCTTAAAGATTTTGTATTTATCCAGGCGTATGCCCACGGCCTTTATATCTTGAAATAGTTATCATCCGAAGACCTCAGCAAAGTCATGGTGACTGCATGTGGGTTGGAGGTGCTGCATCTGCATCATCACAAGCATTCGCCGCAAGATGCACTGTTTGCCAGATTGAGAGGGAGCCCCTTGGATCCCAATTCCACCACGCCATCATCTGACATTGAGTAAGAAGGACGACCACACAACTTGATTTTCGTCAAATTTCGTAAACTATGTGCCATGGGTGGGCATTGCTCGGCTAATTCCCCAAATACCCGAACTTACATCCTACGGGTCTTAGGCAAGCATTATATCATCGATTGGGTTGCGTTTTCATGCACTGTGATCGTGATGAATAATGCGCCATCATCCTCATGGAACGATGCTCAAGTATTTCCCGAACAAGGCGGCATGCTTGTTCGTCCTTGTGAGACCGTTGTTAACGTTGTGATGCTAAGTCATCAATCGAGCCGAGATTTAATCTTTAGCACGATCTGCTCCAACGCTGCACTTCGCTGCTGTATTCGTTCCTCTATCTGGTAACCGCCCAAAATCACAATTCACAAAAAGTCATGGCTGCATCAGTCTGTACACAGTGGCGCACGCTTTGCAACGTATCACGCGAGTTCAGGTTACCGCCCTTTTAACATTATAATCCCAGGCGCGATCTGAGAACTTGCCCACTCATTTGGGTGGCGCAGTTTCGTACCACATCGAAAACTTGGGATGCGTTAGGAGCACTGGATGCGCACATCGCCTCTAGCGGTCTAGCACACACATACATGAAAGCAACGCACCTGTGTGCATGACTCGCACATGCCAGCGATATGGATAGCCCGATCTCGTCGGAAGCGATGCCTTTTGGATCTTCGTGAATGTTGCAGATATGTGGCCGACGCCTTCGACTTTTTCATGTTCTCTCTTTCCAAGCTCTGCCATTCGTCCAGTAAGTCGGACGCGCACAGATAACCTAAAGTGTACGTGCCACTGATGCACAATTCGTTTGACTCGCGTCGCCGGGCGTCCATTTCATTCTGCAGTATTTCTTGCAAGGCCTGGTGGCGCACAACCCCCACACGCTCAACATTTGGCCAGCAACTTCTTCACAGATCGTCAACCTCAAGAAACCGGAAACTGTGCACCGCAAAATCGCAGAACTTCCGCCACTTCGCTTTCGATCACGCGATAACATTCACCCATGGGAGCAAATGCTTGGATCATATGACTCGTCAAATAGTCGTGGATCTCACACACCGCATGAGACCCACGCCTGCCTTTGGTTGCGCGCTGAGTTGAAGTTGTGGGTCACATTGATAGCACCCCAGGCGGGCGATTGAAATATCAGCGCAGGCATTTCAAGCGACCTCCATAATTAAAGGCTCATGGTGCGTATTTTGCATGGAGAAGCGCTGGCCACTGCAGAGCGCTTTAAAGGTAGACGGACGAAATTGAATAGGAAAGTCACGGGTGATTGCAATAGCAGGAGCACAGTGGGCTCGATTCTCACCGCCGCCTGTTTTGCGGCTCGCTTCTCTTCCGCAGACGCATGCTGCAGATCCGAAGAGGTCCTTCGAAAGGTGACCGACTTCGCGACCATCCTCGTCAGAGTGGTCATCTGCCTCCGGCGGGGGTCCTCGTGGATGGCGCAGCGCAATGCGCCGAGGATACAGGCTTCGGCCGGCCACCCCATTGCTCGCTGCTTTGACTGAGCGGTCAAGATCGAAAGTGCGTCGCTCAGAACTGATGTGTACCCCTCCTGTGCAAACCCCACCAAGGCCAACATGAGAGCATCCGCTTGCGCTGTCGATGATGAACTGTGCAGCAAAAGGTCGACCTCCCAATCTGTGATGAATAAAAAATGTATGAATCGGCATGCGACCACACACATTCTAAGGATCTATCCACTCCGCTATTTCTGGAGTCTACGACAATGGATCTTCGGCTCATGGTGACGCAAGCTAGCTATAATGCATGCTGCGAAACACTGACACTTGCGACTGCATCTCTATGCACAAACGGTCTAATCATGGAGGACTTGAGGAGTGGAGTAAGTACTCACATGCCGCATCGTCGGTCGCGTGTCCAGCTTCGCGGTATTGATCAGAGCGGTCAGGACGTTCAGCATAAACCCTTGAAATATGAAAAAAAGGGTGTTGAGCAGAATAACATCTTGCATGTGCTCAATGAAGCTCTCGCTTCGGGGATGCTGCGAATGATTCTTGTTCAAGACCTGTGCCGGCCGCAATCAAAATACCCATCAACGGCCATTCAACATCCCCATCAACGGCCATTCGGCATCCCCATCAACGGCCATTCAACATCCCCATCAACGGCCATTCTACATCCCCATCAATGGCCATTCGGCATCCCCATCAACGGCAATTCGCGTTAAAAGAGTACAATTGTTCCGATGCTACCCCATACCACGTGCCAAACAGCTTTTGCATGTCATAGATGTGCTTCTCTGTGTGGTGACGCGTCTGTCACAATGTCTGTGTGGTGACGCATCTGTCACAATGTCTGTGTGGTGACGCATCTGTCAAAATGTCTGTGTGGTGACGCATCTGTCACAATGCACACCCGTCTGGTCGAGCACAGACACATCGAGCACAGACACATCGAGCACAGACACATCGAGCACGCACATCGAGCGGGCAGCTGAAGGAGATGTGAATAGTACCCGGAACGGGCTCCAATCACCACATATGGCCAACTGGAGCACGGATGTGATGGCTCGAGTGGAGGTAGAGAAGTTCTCGAAGTACGCTCCATACACTATGTGGGCGAGGCACGAGTATGCTACCAGCAAGGTCAGAGTCAAGCCAAACAAATGAAGCAGCTCGGTAGCTGCCCGTCTTATCGTGTCCTGCACGAAAGACATCTGCCTGCACATTACAGCGTAGACCTAAATCAGCCGCCTCCCCAATCGAGGATGATAAAAATCTATACATTAGGGGTTCGTAACCTCCCGAATCGAGGATGATACATACCTATGCACGAGGGGTTCGTAACCTCCCGAATCGAGGATGATACACACTTATGCATGAGGGGGTCGTAACCTCCCGAATGGAGGAGGATACACACCTATACACGAGGGGTTCGTAACCTCCCCAATCGAGGATGATACGCACCTATACACGAGGGGTTCGTAACCTCCCGAATCGAGGATGATACACACCTATACATGAGGGGCTCGTAACCTCCCGAATCGAGGATGATACACACCTAGACACGAAGGTTGGTAACCTTCCGAATCGAGGATGATACAAATCTATACATTAGGGGTTCGTAACCTCCCGAATCGAGGATGATACAGATCTATACATTAGGGGTTCGTAACCACCCGAATCGAGGATGATACACATCTAAACATAAGGGGTTCATGCCTTCCAGCTGCTGAGGCATCGACGAGGATTGGCCATTGATCCTCTTCCCCTCTTCCCACACATGTGACACTCGCCTCCTCGCCTTGCCCCAGATATGCGACACTCGCCTCCTCCCCTCACCCCAGATATGTACCTCCCTACACCCAGATATTTGCCTCCCTACACCCAGATATGTGCCCCCTTCTGTCATATGCATACATTGGTTGTCGTGACGGCAGGAGAAACATCGGCGAAGTGCGCAGTGATTGGTTACACCACAGCCACACCGACATCCATGTGCATCCACATCCTCACAGCCAGCAGCCACACCGACATCCATTTGCATCCACATCCTCACAGCCAGCAGCCACACCGACATCCATTTGCATCCACATCTCACAGCCAGCAGCCACACCGACATCCATGTGCATCCACATCCTCACAACCAGCAGCCACACCGACATCCATTTGCATCCACATCCTCACAGCCAGCAGCCACACCGACATCCATTTGCATCCACATCCTCACACTGGATGCTCTTGCATAAGGACAGAGCAGTGCACGGACACGTCGGATAGTGTTGATGCTGCTTTCCAGTGCCTAAGCGGCGCAGAGACATACGGGCGCACTGTTTTCAGTGCAGTGCGAAGCAGTGCAGTCGCAGGAAAGCCGCCTCAGGCCAGCGCACCGGTGAAAGCTTGTGGCGTGCGAGAGGCGGACGAAGAGGAGAAGCAGGTTTGCCACCTCTAGCCCCCGCAGTGCGCCATCCAGCACCGTGAGCCAGCTGGCTTGCTCCAGTATTGCCGTGAGCGCTGCGAGCCCGGAGTCGTCGTCTTGCAGCCTCCAGCGCTCCCGTGCTTGGTGCGCCGTGAATGGCCCACCTGAGAGCCCCGCACCGCTCCACGTCAGCAACCGCCGTTAACTCTACAAAACTCCAGATCGATTGACGTGAACGGGGTATGCTGTAGCACACTTGTCGGAGGTGGCACGCCTGCCACCATGCCGATAGACGCCGATGAAAGGCACCGCAGACATGGAGGGGACACACCGTTGACGCTCGCCACTCACAGACTCGGAGATTGTCAGGTTACGGAGCTGGGGCGGGGGGGAGCCCGAGACATACATCCCTGGCCGGCGTGGACGCTCACTGTGTGAGCCGTTAACCAGCGGGGTTAGGGCATAGAGACAGGGCGGAGGCAAAGACTGACCTGACAAAGAGTCCATCTTGAGTGGGAGGAGGAAGTTTGCCTCGGCAAAGAGGTTGTCGTATACGTCGTAGTGATGTTGCACGTCCCCGATCGCCGTGTGTCCGAGCAGTCCACCCTCCGACGTGTACGCATTGCGCAGCAGCTGCCAGGCGAGCAGCGCCACGTGCGCGCAGGACCCTACCAAGGCGAGGCCGCTCTGGAGACGCACCGCAGAGTCAGCAGCTGTAGCAGCATCTCTACATTCTGTGCCAAGTGAAGCGGCCGCATGGCGAATCCTACCAAACACGGATCCGATTGCAATCGAGCATTCAAACCTCCGAGTTGCGGCGCGCATACGCGCATGGCGCCGCGGGAGGCCAACTTTGAAGATGTGCGCGCGTGGATTGGGCTGTAGGGGTAACCAAAGAGGGTTAGGATCCCTCCGGAAAAAAATAACACAACCTGAAAAGGTGGGTCTTCTCTCTATCTTTATGTAGGAGTAGCCTTCAAGATGTATCGGACGGAGCAATCGAAGTGACGGATTGCGATTCGCGCCACATTCCGATCTTGCTTACCGGCTCGGTTCGCATAACAGGGTGGAGAGTGAGGGGAAGTTGCGGCGGTCAGCGCGGCGACCTGGCATCAGGCCCGAGAGAGAGAGAGAGACCGGGGACAAACGGAGGAGCGAGCGATCCCCATTGGCTCGCTGCAAACTCTCAGTTTCATTTCAATCACAAGTTCAGGAGGTCTCTCTGGCCTGTCGAAATCATGACACTGAAGCGTGGGGAGCCTATCGGATCATAGTACTCACGAATTTGTTCGCTACGACGCATCGAGTACATGTGGGGTACATTTCTGCATCACGTGCACGAATAGAGTTGCCGCGCGGGCCGACACCTAGCCAGTCGCATGCTATACACGGGCCCCACCTGTTTGTCAAGCGCCTCTCCAAATATCTGCTCGTCGTGCCGCAGCCGCCCAATCAGCTCCATGACGTGATAGACAAACAACCCCACCACCACCAGCGTCCAGCCAGCGCACACCCACACAGGGAGGTGGCTGCTGTACTGGAACACGCGGCTCACGATAGCACCGGCGGAGCGCTGGAAGGGGAGTGGCAGCGTGGCGGCTGTGACGGCGATGGACCCGGAAGGTTGCATGCGGAAGTGCACGGCGGTGTGCGCCATGACGTGAGTCTCGGAGTTGTAGGTCAGCAGCTCGGCCTGGAGCTCCATGAAGCGGCCGCCGCTCTGGAGGTACATGCCGTCCTCCAGGTAGCTGTACATCTCCCGGGCGCGGCTCCTCGGGGCGCGCACGTCGAAGAAGAAAGGGTAGGCCCCTCGCGCCAGCCCCCCCTCCGGCCGCGTCTGGAACGGATGTGCGATCCTGGCGGGCAAATGCCAAGCAGCCGCATCAACATCTAAATGAGCAACATCTATGTAACATCCAACATCTGTACACAGCACTTGATCCATTCCATTTTCATTAAACAATTGGGCGCAGGGACTGTCAGCAACGGCATATCCACCACAACGCCAAAAGCGTTTTTTTCTCTTTTTTTCTTTCCCGGTTTCTTCCAAATGCTCCTGAGGATCGGTGTGAGGATCAGTAGTATCGATTCATCCGGGACCGACTCCGCACTTGGCCTCTACAGGTTCGTGCAAGACGTGCACCTCGCAATCAGGTGACAGTCCCACCTCGTCCACAATCATTCCTCGAGGTCCGCACATTTGACTGAACGGGCATTGCATCACTGGAATGCAGCTTGTGCAGATGGCCTTGAACGTACCCAGTGATCAGATCCACCTCCTCAGATCCGGGGGTGGCATTGTAGTACCCCTGGACCCCACTCGCCGCAACCTCCGGATTGTACAGCGATGAGCTCGGAGAGAACACCGGATCTTTGCCTCGGGGTAGGGTCGCCGCATCACCCTCCGGGCAAGTGTTCTTCCCTAGCAGCGTGTAGAACCGGCGATACCGGGTGCTGGTAGAGCAATGCGACATGTTGACTTGTCTGGTCTTGCTCCGCAGCAGCATGCCCCCGAGCAGCGTGTTGCGCACCGCCACGTTACGCACATGCCGCTGGTCCACTGCGGCGCGTGCGTACTCCTCTGGCTTCACGTCATGGAATGCGTCGTCCGAGCTGGCGTCAGTGTTGGAGGCGCCATCATGTCCCGTGGAGATCGAGACCGAGCCCCCTGCTGAGCCGCCACTGTCCCCGCCACTAGCGCTCGCAGCTCGCAGCAGTTTTCTGCTACTCGATTCTGGTCATTGCGGTCCGCCCAACCCCGGATCCGTCATATGCGTGATGACGCCCGACCCTGATCACATGGTCAAATCTCGCTCGACCCGCTATGCACGTGATCGACCCCTTCCCTCGACCCATCATACATGTGCCGACAACCCTTCCTCGACCCCTCATACACGCAATGTATTTTGACCGTTGAAACATCACGCACGCAAATCTGACTGTTGAAGCATGTCACACGCCAGCACTCGCCTGGGAACAGATGGAAGAGGGCTTAGGGCATAGGTGCTCCAAAAGAGCAAAGCACGCATGCGAGGTGCACTCCGCCTCCCATTCATTGTCTGATACCACGGCTCCCAACGAGGGGGCAGCTCTGGCAAACTGTGCGCAAACGTTGGTCCGAGAGAGAGAGGGGGGGGGACTGTGCGCAAAGGTTGGTCCGAGAGAGAGAGAGATGGGGAGACTGAGAGAGAGCCGATGCGCTCACCGGGTGCGGTTGCCGCACCATCATCGCGCGTCAAGGTTGCATCCATGCCGGCGTCCTCACTCGGGTCGCTGGCACTGATGCCGGTGTTGTTGGCAACCGCCACTTCAAAGGACAGCTCAATCCCCAGCTCGACACCGGCCTGATCCTGGCAGCGGCCGGCTGAAAGGCCAGATGCAAGCTCCGCCTCCATCTCCGAATCATCAAGCACACTGCCCTCCACGCCTGCGCTGTCAATCTCTTCCGGCGCCTCATGCGGCCACGTGGTGTTCACCGGCGCAGCGCGCGCCTCCACGTGCCGGGCTTGCTGTGCACGGAGCGATTCCTCCACAATTGCCGCTGTCGCGGTAGAGGCCGCCTCGAAGTTGGCGTATTTACTACCAGCTTCGGCGATTGTAGCAGAGAGGGTCTGCATAACCAAAACCAGCTGAACACTTGCTCACAGCGCTGGCATCATCATCATCATCATCATGAACCTTGACATCTCAATATGCAGAAAAAAAACGCCGGCAGCCGGAGGTGAAGACCGAGGTGGCCTGCCAAAGCCTGACGTGTGGCAGGAGGAACAGAAACCTCTACAGCGAAGCCTGCAACACGCCAACAAGTGAGCAGCGAAGCCTGTGGCAGGGGGAACAGAAACCTCTACAGCGAAGCCTGCAACACGCCAACAAGTGAGCTATGTGGCGAAATCTGCAGTAAGAGGTGCTCGGAGCTAGGCGACACAGCCTGCGCCACAACTCCCACAACGGGCCGTGAGCGATATGCCGCGGCTTGACGGATCCCGGTAGAATAGTTGGACCCCGAGGGCTCTCTCCGCTGGGGCGCATCACCGCACCTCGACGTGATCACTCTGCTCGAGCGCTGCGCCGCCGAGCCACAGCGCCTGATGGTGCTCCTCCCACGCCGCATTCTGACCTGCGCGGTCCTCCGACATC
Organism: Cymbomonas tetramitiformis; assembly: GCA_001247695.2. Taxonomy (NCBI): domain Eukaryota; kingdom Viridiplantae; phylum Chlorophyta; class Pyramimonadophyceae; order Pyramimonadales; family Pyramimonadaceae; genus Cymbomonas; species Cymbomonas tetramitiformis. Next base: position 28,355 of record LGRX02007838.1, read on the forward strand.
GCATCATGCAGTGCCTGCGTGGCGGCAAGGGTGGCTGCCATGGACCCCAATAGGGCCTCCATCTCGCCCCATAGCTCCACAGACGCGTGCACGGCTCCTGAAGCGTTCACGCTTGTTCTTGAGACGACCGAGGTGTTTGAGTATGCCGTGGTGTTGGTCGAGGCGGCGCCACTTTCTGGCGGCTCGTCCGCGAGCAGGGCGCGGCGGCGGGCGGTTAGGGCGCTCTGCATGCTCGCCCGGACGTCGCACGGTGTGGAGCTGCACACCCTATCTTCCAGGCACAGCTCCTGCCCCGCCTCGCACGGCGAGTCGATGGTGATGGTGCGCGTCGCGGTGGCGTTGAGCGCCGGCGCTCCGCGGTCCAGCACCATGAACAGGATCTCGAAGATGGTCCCGGCCTCCGCGGCCGTGTCCAGACACCCTTGCACCCCCTGAAACAGCACCCAAATCACGCTCAACACTTCCCCGGGTTCAATCGATCGCGCCATGCTCTCCGATCTAAGCAAAGCAGGCCACGTTTGACCTAGTCGGCTGCGGCGATCTTTTCTCTCCCCTTTCAAACGGCGTCACTCGCACGCTCACGCGTGTTGCTCGCCGAAATTCCCGAGGGACCTTCCAACTGCATTGGCTGGCCTTGGCATGGCATCACGAACCCCGAGCATCCTTTCTTGGACGCGCCATCCACGTGGGCCTTCGCAAGGTATCGGTGGAACATCGTTCCGGTGTCTCGCGTCGACGCGAGCTGGTGACCAGGGCCGTCGATGCACTGAGCGTACCTTCGTGGCAAACTCGTGGCCAGGGCAGCCGACGTCGAGGCACGCGGCAGGGGGGCACGCGAGAACGCTGCCCGTGAGATCGCCATCTTCATCATCCATGGCCGTGGCGCCACTCTCGCAGGGCGATGCCGCCGTGGGCTCCGAGCCCGCCGCGCACTGGCTGTACTCCGAGTACTGCGCCACGCTGACGTAACTTCCGGCCGCCTCGTTCACCCGCAGCGCAATGGCCGGCGCGGCGTTCTCCGGGGGCGCGTCCTCCGGGCTCCGAGACGCCACCAGGTCCTCCACGCAGACCCCCTGGGTGCTGCATCCGACGCCGCTCTGAGGACGCCAGACCCTTCCACCCCCCCCCGGCCGCCATCAGGCACCTCCCAGCACGCGCTGTGTGGCATTCAAGCCGCGCGTCGCCTCGGCGGTTTCTCGATCCTGCCCGGAAATAGCACAGCACTGCCGCCATAATAATAATAATAATAATAATAATAAATGAATTATGAATAAATCGTTCGGATAAATTAGGAGGATGGCAAGCTGGGATGCACGCCTGCACGTGTGGTGGGGCACTGCGGAGTCCAGGGTTCCTGCCACGGTTTCTTGCGCATGGGGCAGAGGCTGAACTGCGGAGGGGGTCACTCGCAGAGTCTTTCAGAGGAAGACGATGGTCTGAGAGGGCATGGGCGGGTCGCGCGCATCGCATGCCTCATGCACCCAAGCTCAACAAGAGGGCATGTACCGTACTGTGAGGGTCGAGGAGCATTCTGATAGGCCCGCGAGCCTGCCAGCAGCCGCACGCGCGGGAAAGGGGAAGGAGGGGGCACGCACCAGGCAGAGGGACTCCCCGGGAGGGCAGTGTGGTTCCACCGTAACATTGCGCACCACTGCCGGCGCCGCGGCCCCAGCGCTGTTGAACACCTGCGTAATGAGGAGCCCTCCCTCCTCCCCGCTATCTCATCCTCCCCTGCAGGCGGTGTGATGTAGAGGGTGGCCTAGGAGGCGACTCTGCGGATGCGGACTGCCCCAGATGAGCCCCTTCGCCCTCGGGCCACGGAGCCTCGCCCCGCGTGGCAAGTGACGCCCGCAGGCCACGGAGCCTCACCCCGCGTGGCAAGTAACGACCCAACATTCATCGCAGGGGTCATGGAGGCAGGGCCGCGCGAGCTAAGACAAACAGGCGACGGCGCCGTACACCCTGTGCTGTTCAGCTCACCTCGAAGGTCAAGGGGTAGACTCCTGCCACACCGGTGTCGAGCGAGCAGCCGCCCACGCCGCGCTGCTCGAAGCGGTTGCGCTCGCCGTCCGGGGAGCACGCCAGCACGAGCGCGCCCAGGTCCCCCTCCAGCTCATCCCACGCCGTGGCGCCGCGGTCGCACACGGAGCTCACCGGCGACTCCGCGGTGCATGCCACGTAGGCATCGCCCTGCGGCAGCGTGACGCGGGCGCTCCCCACCAGCGCGAGTGCGGGAGGCACTGCGGGCTCCTCATCGGGCTCCTCCTCGCCACCGAGACTGAAGGTCGGGCAGAGGCCATTGGTGTCGCCGCACTGCCCGCCGCCGCACGTCCTTCCGCCGGGGCATGGATCGTACACGTAGATGCGGCGCCGCGCCGCGTCGGCCTCGTTACCTGCTCTGTCGGCCACGGAGTACGTCACCACATATGGCTCGTCATCACCGGTCGCCACGTCCGTGTTCACCGCACTCAGCCCGAAACTCCTGATGCTCCCAGTGACATCACCGTCCTCCAAGTCGTACGCCTCCACTCCGGGGTCGTCGAAGTGGCTGCCGAGTGTGAGGTTGTGTATCATGATCCATGTCCCGCTGCAGGGGGGTCACGGAGGGGGCAGCCGGGGGAGGAGAGTTCAGGATCATATGTATTGGGAGCGAGGGGACAACGGAGGCCTGCATTAGCACTGGCCACTGGATCAAATCTGGGGATGCAAATCTGATGGACACGCATCGCGCTCGGGTTTCCGCTGTGCCCCCTCTGGAGATGAACTCCGGAGAAAACATAAGACACGGGACGCCCGGAGAACGCGTCGGGCAAGGGACACGGCCTGGCTGCTGTGAGGCTGAGATCAAGGGACACTTCGAAGAGCGCCTCGCTGGCCTCCGCGAGTGGACACTCAGCGCGCGTGCAACCACAGCCTGGCTCGGTCATCCGTCATTCAGGAGGCGTTTGTGCAGCATCCCATGGCAAGGCCTCTGCACCCTGAAACCCTAATTTGTCACATCTCGTGTTTGCCGGCGGTGCCAAATACCCCATGGGAGCCTGTGGCCAAGGTCCCACAGACGCAGCCCGGTATTGATCTACCCCCGCACCCTGAGGCCCCTGCCGCCCTGATCGCAGCGCCCTGACGCCCCTGCCGCCCTGATCGCAGCGCCCTGACGCCCCTGCCGCCCTGATCGCAGCGCCCTGCAAGACTGCAGGCGAGAGCATTCGTTCCGGTGACACAGCCGAGACCTGGAGCAGCACAGCCATGCATGGATGCGCCGCACAGCGTCCCCACGCTGCGGGTCACCTGTCAGTGAATCCATGCTGGCCGTCGCCGAGGAGCACGATGATCGGCGCGGTGACGTCCTCGGGGGGCTCGTACGCGGCCACGTCGGGGTCGTCCTGCTCATCGAGGGCCGACAGGCAGAGGCAGGTGAAGTTCCCATGCGCGCCGTCCCACGAGCACCGCGCGCAGGTCGCCCCGTCCTCGCACAAGAAGGACGGGCTTGCGCACGGGCTCACCACCGCCACGTGGCGCTCCACGGGCTGCGCCTCGTTCCCTGCGGCGTCGCGAGCTCTGTACATCAGGATGTAGGGCTCGCCGGGCTGCGTCGGCGTGTGCACGTCGATCGCATCCAGTCCTGCCGGCAGCACCCGCTCCCATTAGGGACGCTGGCGGACGCGGGTAGGGGTGAAACGCCAGTCCGCGACTCGAGCCCGGCCCATTGACGCCAGCAGATCTTGCCAGAGCCCCACGCACTGCACGCGATGTGTCCTCTAACCCTCTCCGCCGTGCCCTCGAGCTAACTGCTGCGGGCGCGGGCGCATTGCGCGACGCTACGGTGGAGCCGCATTGCCTTCCATCACCGCACAGCACGGCCGCGCACAGCCTTGCCCCAGCCCCAGAGGGCGGCGTGAACCCCACCCGGCACTGCAGCCTCATCGCAGCTTCTTCACCGCGCGGAAGGCGGAGGCAGCGTCAGGAGCCCCGCACCTTGGCTGTTGAGAGTCCACGTGGCGGTCACGGCGACGTAGCCGTCGCGCTCGTCGAATGCCGAGACTCCAGGGTCCTCGAACGCGGTGTGCTGCACCACCTCCACATCTGCCTCACCGTCCCGGGTAATGATCGGAGGGTCCGTATCCACGGAGGCCTCCGGCTCGTACTCCTCGTATTGGAGGGCATCCACATACACGAGAGGAGGCGGAGGGGGGGCGGGAGGGAGGAATGGGAGCAAGGGGTGGAGGAGTGTTTGGCGCCAGTGGGATTGGCGGCGTGGAAGTGGTGGGGATGGGGTGGAGGGGATGCGGATGGGGTGGAGGGATGCCGGAGGGGATGGGGGGTGTGCGGGTGGTGAAGGCATGATCAGCGGAGGCTGGGGCGGGGATGGAGACGAAGGGGGGAGAGGGGGACATGGGCTACCCGGGGACGGGGGTGAAATCGGGGATTGGGGAGAATAGAGGCGCTGCGTTGTGCTGACGTGGTGGCTTCTGTATGCCACCGGAGCATACGCACTCCAAGCCGCTGCGGCGAAGATGGCTGACGTGGAGTTCCGGAGCAGGATCTCGAAGGTTGCCGCCGCGCCGGAGGTGGCAAAGTAAGTGGTAGAGGTGACGAGAGTGCTGCCGGGGGAGAGGCCCGTAAGCTCGCAATCAGAAGAGTGTACACCCGCTGCGGTGGCCATGGCTGTGGTGAAGTTTGATGTGAACGTCGCCGTGAAGTGCGGATCGGCAGAGAAGATGTCGAGGTTGGTGAATTCAATGGTGGAGGTGATGCCAATGACCGAGACCAGGCCTGAAGTAGGGCGGAGGGGCTTGGGCAAGGGAGGGCCGGTGGGGGGCAGGCGGTGGAGCTGGAGGCAGCGGTGGCGGCAAGGCTGGGCGTGTGAGGACGTGTGGTGCAGGGGGTGCACGTGGGGATGGGGTGGTGGCGATGGCGGGGTGGGGGGTGTAGAGGGCGGGGAGGTACGGGAGGCATGGGCGATGGAGGCAGCAGGAGGGCTGGGGGCAGTGGAGGGCGGTAAGGGTGGAGGAGACGGAGGTGGTGGAGGGGAGGTGAGGGGGAGGCGGAGGAGGAACAGGGGGGCAGGGTGGGCAGGGTGGAGCCTGGAGAGGTGGGCGGAGGGGATGGGGAAATGGGCATGGGGAGGTATGGGGCGGCATTGGAGGGTTGGTGGGGACATTGGCAATGGAGGTGGTGGTGGAGGAGGTGATGGAGGGAGGTGGTGGGGGTGCTGGCGAGCGCGGTGGTGGGGGTGTGAAGGAGGTGGAGGGGGCTCGGCTCTGGGGAGGTGGCTGAGGAGGTGGAGGGGAGGTGGAGGAGGTGGGGGTAGGTGGAGCATAGGAAAGCGGTCACAGTGCCATTGACGGCGGAGTCCGGCAGCCCAGTCGTGCGAACACGACCACACCTTCTAGCCCATAGGTCCCCACCAAAAACCCACAGAGGTCGAAGGTGCACCCAGATGCCCCACACATCGAGGCCCCGTCGAAGGTCCAAGCGATGTCAGAGGGCCCCCAGGCAGTGCTCAATGTCAAGGAGGACACAAGGACCTCGTTCAGCGCCGACACCCTGATACAGGTGGCGGAGGGGCTGCCCTGATAGAAGGCAGTTGCAGCCTCCCCAGAAGCCACAGTGTACGTGGGGGGTGGAAGAGGCGGAGGAGGTGGGGGAAGACAGCGGGGGAGGGGCGGGAGCGGGAGGTAGCGCCCGATAAGCGACGGAAGAAGATGGAGGTGGTGGCGGTGGCGGCGGAGGGTGGAGGTGGTGGCGGTGGCGGTGGAGGTGGGGTGGTGGGGTGGGGGGGAGGGGAGAGAGATGAAGGAGGAGATGGGGGCGGTGGCGAGCGGGGAGGAGGTGGGGGTGGGGGAGGGCGGGGGGGAGGGGAGGAAGGAGGCGGCGGGCGGGCGCAGGGGGTGCTGGCCAGCCATACCAGCCATATTTCATAAAGGTATGGCCGCCCAACGTGTGTGCTGTCATAGAGCATGCCCCCTGTGGCTGTGATCCGCAACCCAAAGTCCGATCCAACGGTGCTCCCGCCCCAGCCCTCGCATGTCTGCTCGTTGGTTTGCCCGAGGGTCGCGTTGCACGCCATGAGATGCTCCGAGCAGGATTGGCTGATGGTGTGTGAAGCCGTGATGCTCTCGGAGTCGCATCGATATACATCATACTTCACCACCTGCGAAGGCCACCAGCCGCCGCAATGCGCATCAGCAGTGTCTCACAACCGCAGGGTCTGCAGATAGAACGCGCGGTCAAGATTGCACAGTGCCTGCATGAAATATGTGTCCTGCGTCTGCGGCATGCCGATGGGTCGGACGCGAACGACATGTGACGAGACATGTAGCCTTGATCCAAGACCAATCACGAGCCGGCGCGATGCTCTGACACAGGCACATCATGCAAAGCAGCCGGTGCCGGGGGACGCACGGAACGACACGAGGCACGCCAGCCAAAGCCAGCCCACCACCAACCCGGCGGCCAGAAAGGGCAGGCGCAGACAGGATGAGGCCGCGCTGAAAGATAGCATAATGTACACACTAAACGGCATAAGGTTGGGTTGACAAAAGCCAGCCCACCACCACG
>LGRX02007840.1:0-27111 GCA_001247695.2 Cymbomonas tetramitiformis
CGCCAGCATGAGGCGTGTCATACGAGGCTGCGCCAGCATGAGGCGTGTCATACGAGGCTGCGCCAGCATGAGGCGTGTCATACGAGGTGTCATACGAGGCTGCGCCAGCTGGCGAACGCTTTTCCGACCCTTCGTCATATTCGGTGTGGCAGGCCGTACATCCTCCATTTCGTTGTCCGTTGGACAGATATCCTCGCCCGTCTTCCGCGACTCCTCACCTGGGCAAAAGGTGGCGGATGCCTTGAGCGGTGCTCGTCCGTGAGGCATACCCGACTGTTGTGGAGCTGTCGTAGCGGAAGCCTCAATGCTTTTTGCTGCAGATTCTTGATCGTCATCAGAGTCCGGCGGGGTGTACTGCGGATCAGCGTTCCTTTCTTCGACCTTCGGCTCACTTTCTTTACTAATTTTCGACATCAGAGCTTGGACCTGATCTTCAGCAGGTGGGGAACCAGCTGTTGGCCGCTCCGTAAGTTTTTGTGAGAGACACAGCTCAGGAAACATTCCCTTGGGGAGAGCCGACCCCGTCCGTAATAGCATCCATTTACCTGGAAGCACAATGCACATTAAGCCAACCAAAGCGCCGTTCCGAGAAGTCCTACTTCACAGTTGTAATCACCTTACGCGCTTGTGAGCGGTATGCAGGTATGGGGATGCGGCAAGGAGACCGCGCTTTCCAGACCTTGTGACGTAGAAGTATGCATTTCAGTTGGCCAGGCATTCAAAAACCAACAGTTGATGTCTGAATCTAATAAAGCTCGCGGGAATCGCGGGTGAAAGAAGAATTCAATACGCTCCCTGCACTTCGACAAGGGACTCACTGGTATCGTCCCGGCTGCGTCCTGCATTGAGCTTGGAAGTTCTCAGATCCAATACCGTCCAGCCAAGTTTCCAGCCATCGTGTCTTGTGACTGTTAACGGGAGCAGAGCGCACAAAATTAAAGTAGTGTCGTGCAGCTCAAAGTCTGGACAAAACCGGTAACTCAGTCACTCGACATAATGCTGATGTTTCCAGTTCTTGTTTGATCGTACAACCTTTGAGAGGAAGTGTTTCAAAAAATAAGACGGCAATGACGATATGCTCAGAATTGTAAGCGCCAACGTGTGGAAAAAAACCTCAACTGCGAGAAACAGTCACTGCGGGTAATACTGACTGAACCTGTCAACTTCGGCGTGGTTCCGGCAGCAATGAGTTTGCGTAATCGCTCTGCATCAAATGACCACTTGAGCTCTTCACCCCAACTAGGTTTATCTGAGGGTCTTGAAAGATTCTGCCCAGCCAAAGTATACTTCAGGAGTTGCTGTCACGAAAAGTATCCAACAAAACTATTAGTGCATTTTCAAGCCTGCATACCGTAGTCTTGAACTCTTCGTCGAAGTTTATTAGGACTCTATACGCCTCGCCTCTAGGAAAGTTTCGGCCTTCGGAAATGAAAACTTGGAAATCAAATATCCCGGACATGCTTATCTTCTGCTTGTTGCCGTGCCACAGGATTCGTCTTTGAGTGTGGTTACCCACATCCACACAGAGCCGAAACTTCAATTTGTTTCAGCTAAGCTTTAGACGGCCTGGATTCAGGAAGTCAGGATGTTTCGCCGACCACACCACAAGTGATATGTAATTTTAACGAAGTCGAGTGCACAGATTTTCGAATCACTTGTCGCGTTGCGCGTGACATATGCGTACATATTGGACGCAAAACACATCGAAAGTCAACAGTGAGCTCTATACGGTGGTTTTCGAAGAGACCCTTAGTTTTCACATTGCTTTGTGTGAATTGAAGCAAAGCAAAAGGGTCACAACTTTCGCACTCCTCGACTCTTCTATATCCGTAGCCATTATCTGTAGCTGTTCACTTCGTACGTTCCAATAGTCAGTTCCTACCGCGATTTGAACATTTGAACGCATTCCTCTGTGTCTTTATGGCTTTATGCCCTCTTTATGGCTTTATGGCTTTATGCCCTGCCGTTCGATCATCAGAAATCGACAGTCAGAATTTCGGACAAGTAGGCTATCCCCATCGTTTGAACCGGCCCGCCGCGCCGCGCCGTGTCACGTATTCAGGATGACCGATCGGATGTCACGTCATCCGTCACGGCGAAGCGGAAGGGTGCAATTTCTCGCAAGTAACTTCACCAAGTAAGACATGATCGACGTGCACAGCATAGCTGATAGCAAAAAATCCGCAACAGTTGTAGTCTTTTGTGATATTATTTAAAAGTGCTCGCGAAAATGGCTATTGGAAGAATCGGTGTGGAAAGCATCGGCACTGCACTGCAACCCAGCCGCAAACTCACGGGGGACTAGATATCCAGTATTGCCCCCTGTATGACATTCATCGATGCGGCATGTGACAGATGATTGCATTATTCGGCTCGAGACCGCGAGTCACAGCGACAGAGACCGCGAGTCACAGCGATAGTGACCGCGAGCCACGTGTTAGAGTACTCGAGCATTACCGTAGCCGTACTCGTACAGCCTTGCAAAGCGCACGTAGCATAAGCTACATAGACTCTCTTACTCTCATATGTTATATCTTTTACAGACATATATCACCCGTTTCAGCCTCATGTTTTTGCGTACAACGATAGTATTAAAACACTGATATACAGAATATTATACCCGGTATGTGTTTCAAACTATCTATTAGGTTATGTTTGACCACGACGCACCACTGCAATTTCTGATGGCACTCCGGATTTCAAATTAGCCGCCAAACGCATTTCGAACTGGCAGTCAGCAAAATTACTTGAAAATTGCCTTTTACGTTTGAGCTAACACTCCGCAGGTCGGGCCGGCGTTCATTTTACCTTGCCCTAACATTTTATGATTGGGAATTCGTCTACGATTGCCCTCTCGGCTTTTAATTCAACTTCAATGTCAAAACGCGTTACTTAATTATCGCATGCTCTGCTAAATTTTGGGGGACGCCTTAGATTTTAGCTTCATTACGAGCATTTACCGCGGAAGCGCTGGCAAATTCTTTAAAAATTGACAAAACTTGACGAAAATCTACATCTCCAACCCTACGAGAACGACTTGCGCAACATCGTCACCTCCACCAACTCCAACGGTCTGGAAGGTCTACCATGTCGTCGTTCACGCCAACTACAACTCCGGGATCCCTACCACCAACCGACGAGCGTAATCCACATGCTCAACGACGTTTATTTACTTCACGTCAACCTCTTTCGCCATCTCCAACAATCGAAGAAGTCGCCATCACGACCAACGCCCTTCTTGCTAGAAACAGCTGAACAGGCAGTGGGGACCCGCTGCCGACGGTGAAACAACGGATCACTAAACTCGGATATACAAACGATATATACCCGAGATGAGTGACACAGGCAGACCACCGAAGATGACATACAGGAATGACACTAGACTGTACGAACTAGTCGTAGTGTCAATTCCAGCACACCACCTCATCTGAGGTGGACCAGCTAGTGACACTCACCACCCTAGCTAATAGAGTTTACAGAGAATGTAAAGAGATGTCAACTCTAGTCAGCTAGCAAAGTCACAGGTGGCATGATGAACGTCAGGCTAGCGTAACAAATATTGCTAAGCCTAGGAAATTTCTAGGACCAATTCCGGTCTGCTAAAATTAACGCTCTGCCAGCTAGTGGTGGGTGCTCTGATAAATCTCGCCTGTCTGCATGTGATGGAGAATGTTAAAAGAAATTCTGCCTGTCGGTTTAGCTTTAATTCTTCTTCGAACTGTAAAGGTCTACTGCCATAAAAAATGTTCGTCTTAATTGATAAAGCTGCCCGCTAGTGGTGAGAATCACAACAACATTCTTCTGCCCAAAACTACAGCAAGTGGTGGAGATTGATAACGTGAGCACCGCCTGTCTGTTTAAAGAAATCAATAGTAGCCATCACCAGAGTCGTACCCAGCATCTTCCTCGTAATAAGTCTCTTCATCATAAAAATCTGCACCACCAGTTCCGTCGGAATCGTGGGCTCCTGCCTCCCAGGCAGCCCACTCCTCTGCGGTGTAGACATCCTCATCGTCCACAGTAGGCTCACCCTCATCAAAAGAAACCGTGCCAACATAAAACTCGCTCTGCGGTAAAAATTCCTCCCCAAGTGGGGGCTCCAAAACTCCGCCATAAGAATCCGGTTGGGAACCTGTGCCCAATACGAATTCCTGTTCCAATCGATCGGACGAAAAATGCGGAGCGGCCAAGTGGCCATCTTGTTCCTCTTCCTCCTCACAACTGCCGCTGGAATCATCGAAATACCCAAGTGGGTACTCCGATTCATCCTCATCCTCACTAGTGGAGGGCTCGTGGGTGCCTCAGCATTGGGCGGCGGGGGGGTCTCCTTGCTTTGGGCCTCGTGCGCCTCGGGGGCGCCTCGCCCGCATCTCTGCACAATATCGTCCCAACATGTTTTCAACATCCCATCAACATGCTGCAACCATCACGATCGCGTGCTGCAGCACTATTGCAGCGAGCCACGTGAGGAATGGTGGGACGAGGGAAATCATGCCCCACGAGAGTCCCTTACCTTGCCTCTTGCATGCCACGAATCCTTTCGACAATCCGTTGCAAGCAATTAGGCACCGGTGGAACAAGTCGAAACGATCTCCAGGTTGCCGTTAGTTGCCGGTTCTAGCTCCGCCAAGATGTCGGAAGGTGGTAACCAAGCCGGCCACACGGTATTGTCTGGAGATAAATCGTGCGCCAATCTGGAGAAATCGTGCGGGAGCAGTCGCGTTGGCAGCCACTTATGATGCCATACCGTGTCCACTTCCACATAGTGCGGATCGACTTTCCTGCAATGTGTTCCCGGATCCCTACAATATGCTCTCAATATGTATGCAACATATGGTAACCATGTTGCATACATGTAGCAAAGAGTCCTGTGAAGCAAGAAAGACACAACCTCAACGTCGAGAAGAAAGAGAAAGGTGCTACCTCGCGGACAACTCCAGTTCCCTCGTAGATATTGGAAGATGTGGAGGCGCAATCCACGCCAAAAGGCGTTCCTTCTTCAATCGTTTCACTCCGGGTCGCGGAAGCCTTCCGCGGTACTCCAACATTCAATATGAGCTTGATATTGGGAGGGGGTTTGAGCGATGTACCCTCCTGAGCATTGGAAGGTTTGGTCGGCTCTCGATCGGCTAAGCACCCGCCTTGCGCGGGATTTCTCATCGCGCGCTTGGCTAACGAAGATTGTTGTACGGGGGCTTCCCTTGGACGAGGGCGGTGGCTCTAGCCGAAGGCAAGCCGGTTCGATGTCGCTCCGCATCACTTGGTGATGATGATTGAGGGGATCGTTCATGGCGAGGTCGCTTTTTACCATGAACAATTTGATCTCCTCGGACCATACTGCATTAAAAAATTCCCGAAAAGTCGGTCCTTGTGACAGGACCGGACGCCATTCCAGTCCTGTCACAAGGATCAATGGGCAGTAGCCATATATCGGTGATATTGGGATCAGTCGATATAATAATTTTGTTACGACATATCATATATCAATACCGGACGACAAGTTTCGGGCCGTTATCAATACCCGTCGACAAATTTGGCGTGGATATCAATACTAGTCGACAAGCTTTGACCTGATATCAATACTCTTCGATATGTGAGCTCCGATTCTTGACATCGATATCGCGGAAAGGACGAATTCAGTGCGGACTACCCAAATGCGAACCGGCAATTTGACTTTGATGGATTTTTATTTGAGGGATCGGTGATACTCCCGTGGTCCCCAACACCTCAAATGCTGACTTCAACAAGAACCTAGAGCTTCATGTTGCGCTAGCTAGTAGGAAACGGGTACGACATGTTCACCTAGGAGGTTAACAGGCTTTCTAACGGCGTACGCATGTTCGGTGTGATTACCAACACAGTTTTCACGTTCAAGCTCGTGTTGTACAAAATGCTTGAAGACTACGTTGGCTTGAGCGACGCGGCGAGACGATTCGGAGCTAATTCGTACATGGGTTGCTTGAAGTGCTGGATATGGGGTACCGAGAAATCTAAATCCAGTCTAACGATAATCATATATTCCTCACTACACCAAGGAAAGCAACCAGGTAAACACGCAAACCCTACCTTCGTTTGTCCCCTTTCTTTTTTCGGCCGTACGTACGGAGTATGTGTGCCCGCCCTGTGGACATCCCACGGACAGCTCGTGGGTTTTCCGCTTACATTATGTGGGAAAGAACACCCTGTCCAGGCGTGTAGACTCCGGCGTCCACACGCACGGACGACGTATCCCAGCGTGTTCCGTACGCATGATTCGCCGTCTTAGTGTGTTGTGTGGAATTGTCCCGCCGGCATTGAGCAGGTGAATCAATCCCTCAACTAGCATACGTCGTCCACACGGAAGCGCACGTATGGACGACGTGTGGATTTATCGTATGGACACCGTATGAACATCACTTTTACAAATTAGACAATTTCACACGTGTGGATTTAGCAAAAAAAGGCGTCCATACGGTGTCCGTACGCTATCCACGCGTCGGACGGACGGTTTTCCACGCGTGCGGATAGGCCAATAATTTGTAGGGTGGTATGAAGTAGCTATGTGGCCAAATTGCATAATCATCACATATGTGTTGATAACACATATCGGAATGTATTCTGGTCAAGAAGACATTCGGAACATCTTCCGTGTATCTTCCGAGAAGACTGTCCTTTGTATGTCTTCCGAGAAGATGTCTTCCGAAATCCGGAAGGCATTCCGCACATCTTCGGTACGTCTTCCCCGAAGAGTGTCTTCTGGTTTCCAGAAGATTCTGGTTTCCAGAAGATGTTTCCACCCCGAAGACGTCTTCTGGAAACCAGAAGACATCATGTCTACGAAGACGTCTATAAGACGTTCAGAAGACGTCTTCTAGACGTCTTCTGATTTCCCTACGGTCCTAGCAAATTGTAGTATGTGTACTAAAGGTGTCCTAAAGGCATAGTAAAGGACAGTTAGTACGTATGGGCGTTAGTATGCCGGTAGCATAGTATATTACAGGCATACTAACGCCATATTGGCCTGTTAAGATGCGCGTGCTACAGGCGTCCTAACGGCACTGCGCCTTAAGTATGCGTTGGCCCCAACTGGAGCAGGGGTGAGTGGTGGGGCACGTGTGGGTGTGCAGATCACTGAGATGGCGTTTTATGGTGACTAGAAGGCCAGGGGAAGTTTATTCCGCGGAGTATGGTGGGATTCGGGGAAAGTATTACGCGGGCTGAGTTTCTCGGAAATGTAGGGACGTTAGGATGGCGTTAGCATGCCTCTAGGATGTCATTAGGAGGTTGGCGTTAGGACGTAGTTAGGATGCTCGTAGGCAAAGTTAATACGCTAATGGCACTCTAGCGGCACTGCGCCTTATAAAGTATGCGTTAGTTGTACTACTGCAGGGGTCGTTACCAAGGTCACAATTTGCAACTGCCTGCATGGCATGTGGCAAGCAAAAAATAAACTAGCAGCGATTCATGTCTCATACATCGACCTCGTCGTCGTCCTATGTCCTTGATCCCTCGAAGAAGTCGGCCGTTGGGTCGAGAATGACCGCGGTCTCCATGCACGGATGTGGTACAATAACAACCTGCTGTTCTACTCTATTGGCTAATATGAATGGCTCCATGTTGTCAAAGGCCGCGCGGTCTACGTGCGGGTTGAAGGTATAGACCGTCTTGGTCAAGTTATCCGGGCCGAGAATGGAGTGACGTCGACGGTACTCCTTGATCTGTTCGTCGGTCGGCTTAGCGAACCAATCGCATTTCAGTAAGATGTAGACCTTTCCTGCAATCTCCACCCGCAATATTCTCGTAATACGGCCGTGCCTGCATATCACCAAGCCCACGATTGTGTAAACAGCTAAGTTAGTATGTCGTTAGGACATTATGCGCATCCTAATCGAGTCATAACGACATCCTAAAGACATGTTAAAGGTAGAATAGTGCGTGCTCCTTTCTCACCTTGCCACGGATTTTGGCTCACCGTGCTCGTCCACTTCCTCACTCGCGAAGAAAGTGCGAAAGTAGCTGTGTACGGTGCGCTTGTTCCGATCGGTCGTAGCCGTGCGGTAATCAGCGTCGCCGATCTTGACGTGCGTGAAGTTATAGCAAACCGGTGTCGGCCCCGCCATGAGCAACATCTCGTACTTGGTGAACTGTCGGCCCAACCATTCCGTAGGATCCGCGTACGCTCCAAATGGGGGCTCGCGTATGTGCTCAGGTTTGCCCTCCCTTGCACACACCGCGTTCCGGTACTTCTTGTTTCGCAGTCGCATCTGTGCATTCCAACTATGCACAGCGATACGATACCGTTAGTACTTTAGGCGCGTCCTAAATATGCAACAACGGCGTCATAAGGGCATAAACAACCGCTCGGGGAATGGGGCCACAAATCACCTGCGCGCGTCTTCCACATACTTCTCCCACTTCTCCACCAGCTCTCGATAAGCCGGCAATTCAGTCCGCATCCAAACCTTCAAGGCCTTAATGTCATCATCTCGCAAGACCACACGTTTCCCCCTAGCCGATACCTCAACCGCAATTGCCCCGCGGCTCCCCATGGTCACGGCCGCCGGCATCCGGGTGGAGTGGTCTTCCGAAATGAAAGTGATTAACCCACGCACCAAATGCAACACCTTCACCCGCTTGATGCAGTTCATTATGGCTGGAACGGGTAGGGAGTTGCTCCTCGCTAGGCTTTTGATGTGACCGTTCAAGGACTCGAAGGCGTACATCCATACCTCCCGCATGGGACCATACTTCTCAAGTTGTTGGACGAAGTGAGAAAACATGTGAGTGTTAATCACACACCAAGCATACGCTGGCCCGGTCGCCTCCAACTCCTCGAAAAATGACTTGATTTCTTGTGCGAGTGGCTCCATATCCTGCACGTACGCAGCAATTCGTTAGGGCCCGTATGATGTACGAAGCATGTTAACGGCATCATAACATTATACTAACTATATCCTAACCGTTTACCTTAGGACGCACTTGTGTCGTCGTGATCTCCCGCACGATCGTGGTCATTTTACCCACTAGCTTGGCCAATCGATTGGCGGGCTGCCCTTCATCTCGTGGCCAAGCGCAGACTGTCGACAAGATACTGTTTTGCACGAGCTTCAAGCCGTCGTGAGCCCGAATGTGCTTGGCGGCTTTCTTATCGGCGGTAGTTTGCAACAATCGTTTGTGGCCACGCCCCCATCTTTCCACCGCCCTTATGCTCTTCAAGAAACTGCGCGCTGTCTCCAAGCTTCGTTTCGTGGTAGACCTTCTGTCAGGGCGGGGTGGAATCGCGAAAGGTCCGTGATTCATCTTGTACATCAATACCTCCTTACCTGCGTCACATTATTTCAACTGAGTATGCCGTTAGTACCCCTTCGTGACACCGATAGCACGTGGTTAATACACTATCGGCACGTTATGCACATCCTAACACGTGCACATTTGCCTACCTTGAGCATTCTTCACCTTGGTTGTGGCATGCCACGTGGGATGGACACCGTCCGCTTTCGCTTGCTGGCGGAGGGCGTCGTTGAAGTCGACCCCAAGCAAGGTTGCAGCGATTCTGTTCACCAGGTTCATGATGTCATGCATGCCATCTAGGATGATATCACGGTAGATCTTGAAGTAAACCAACCGAGTAAAAACGCTCGAGAACTTGACGCCCGTATTCCGCATGCTCTCCTCCAAGGTCGCTCCCGAAAGTTCGGGGTCTCCGCTATCTCGCAGATCTTCATGCATTGCGGCATGACGCTTGTACTCGGCGTCCGTGCGCAACGGTGGAGTGCCTAGACCGAAGAGAAAACAAAGTAATCAGCAAACACTCATTTACACCGCATGCATTATACGGCTAGCACGCCTTTAGGCTTTTAAGTACATCCTAACGCCAACCTAACGACGTGCTACTAGCATACCTGGCGGATTTTGCTTGCTGAAGAGGTACACCATTTTGTGCATTAATGTTGACCATGTCCCCCAAATTTTGCATACTAGGCACGCGGCGTATGCACCGACGTCCATGATTTGTGCGGCTTCAACCGCTCCCTTGTAGTCCATGAGTATGGCAAAGAGCATGACCTTCAACCGCACGTGCTCGTTGGTGTACGAGTCCCAACACAAAAAACCTTCGTCCCACAACACCACGAGCTCGTCCACGAGTTTACCATACAGCAATTGTGAGTTGGCAGGGTGTTGCCCTTCAATGATCCCGTACACCTCCATGTTCGCATACTTCGTGCGAAGCTCCGGAGGTAGGTTTAAGATTTGGAAGTATATAGGGAACACCCCCATTTTGTTCTGCCACAATGCTGCCCCATCGGCACTCAAGAGTATACTCACGTTCCTGGCTTCCTTGAAAAACTCGATGTGTCGCACGTTCTTCCGCTCCTGCCATTCCTTTCCATCTGATGGAAGATTCCAGCACAGGTGAACGTGTTAGTATATGGTTAAGATACAGTTAACATGTCGTTAAGGCACTAGCGGCATCCTAACATCGACCTCAATAGAATACTCACCCCAGATTGTGCGCATCGATCCGTCTTCCGGTGGAACATGCCTCGAGTGGGCGAGCATCATCTCCGCCGTGTATGGATTCGCGTACACACGTCTCAGCAAATCGACAACATTCCACCAAAAGAATGTTGATCGCGGTTTCTTGCCTTTCCCCGCGTCCACGTCTCCCGTCTCGCCCAATGCCTCCCACCGGGGCTCCTTGCACTTCGGGCACTCGTCGGCGGTGGCGTAATCTCCCTCGAAGAACACGCACCCCTTCACGCATAAGTCGACCCTATGCCAGGGGGCGTCGAACGCTTCGAACCGTTTCCAGGCGGCTTTGAAGTTCGTTGGAAAGTTGCCCAATTGATCTCCGAAATGTTCCGTGATAATGGCGAGGAGCTTGTCGAAAGAGTCTCGCGACATCTTGCCTTCGGCGTTCCATTCCAAGCAGTCGATAAGGAGCTTGAAGGCGTTAATGGGTCGGCGCGGGCCTTCCACGGGGTCCATCTCCTGCGCGTGGTGGCCACCCTCCGAAACCGCAATTATAACACGACAATCGGGGTATGTAGTGCGCCCGTAACACATTAACAATAGCCTAATGGCGTGCTAAAGGTATCATAAAGGCTTAATACCGCTCTACGTTTAACATATTGCTCACCTGCTGTTGGGCGGCCAATAACTTCGTCATCTCTTGGACCAACAACGACGTGGCCGCTTTTGCGTCTCGCATGTCTGGGTCTTCGTCTGCATCCGTTCCATGGTCGTCGCCTTTCATAGATCCAGCTTCGTCCCACGCTTCGCCACCCACTTCATCACCCTCCTCGTCGCATGGATCCCCCCCCTCGTCGAAGTTCTCACCTTCGCAAGATGAGTAATCTTGGCTGTAGGAGCGGTCGTCGTCCGATACTCCCGGATCCATCTCCCGCATCGGGTTGGATTTGCACGTGGTGTAGGAGCGGTCGTCATCCACAAGCTCACAATCGTCCATTTGGGCCTTCGCAGGACTGTTGCACACCTATGATGCCGTTAGCATGTTAAACACTGTGTTACGACGTACTAACGACATCTTAACTGCACTCTAACGGCGTTTCCAGTACCGGAGGTTGTTCAGTTTTTTCACTCACCTTGCCGGAATGGCGCGGGTGTCATTCGATTTCACGTCATCGCCCAATGGCACGACATGACGCACATCCGGGTCTGGGACGTCTACCGCATCCGTGTAGGCCTGTCCGCGCCGTATCCTTTTGAACAAGCTTCGGTGACGAAAAAGGGTTGCTCGACTAACCCACACGGTCGTGCCATAGCACATGCCACAATCACATAACGCCAAGCCGTTTTTATACACCAACCCTCCGCGTTGAACCTCTGCCGCCCGTATTGCGCTTTCATGTGCGTCGTCTCGCATCTTCCACTCCATCTCCAATGGCGTCATCAGCGGATGTTGAAGACGCATCTCCGTGGACACCGTGCTGCGAGGATATGAAGCCGTTAGTACACTGTTAGCACTTTATCACAATGGTAATGGCGACCTAACTCCCGGCGATAAGAGCTCGGATGGGGGCTCACCTCGCCATGTTCACCTCCCCGTTACCCAAGCTCGCGGGGGACGCGGGAGGGCGTGTGTCGTGGGTGTCGGTGCCGATGAAGTTGTTCCATTGGACATCTAGCCGCTCCAAGTTCATCTCATCCGTTTCACCAAAGTACCGCACCGGTTCCCCCATGTGGCGGAAAGCACGATTCACGGCCTCCCAATCGGCAAATCCGGGAGGGAAAATAGGTAAGGTCTCACCGGCGGCGATGCCCTCATCATCGTCGTCGAACATGCATATACAGGAGTACATCCGTGCCAACCGGGCATGGGCAGGTTCCCCAACTACCAAAGTCGCCGGTAGACCAAGTTGGCGTAATATGTCTTTTACATCCTTAAAGTCTTCGGGGTCGTCGTCCTCAATGGATTCCACGATGCTTACCACGTCAACGCGGTCCTCTATCAATGACGAAGGACGGGCGTCGTCATCGGTGGGGTCGGCCATCGGCGCGGGGCGTGGCGAAGGCGAGGCGGGCGGCGGGGAGTCGTGGACGTCTCGTATCAAGGAGGAAGGAGGGGTGGTGTCGTCATCGGTGGGGTCGGCCATTGGCTCGGGGCGCGGTGAAGGCGAGGCGGGCGGCGGGGAGTCGTGGACGTCTCGTATCAAGGAGGAAGGAGGGGTGGTGTCGTCATCGGTGGGGTCGGCCATTGGCTCGGGGCGCGGTGAAGGCGAGGCGGGCGGCGGGGAGTCGTGGGCTCGCCTGGAGATAGCACGCCTTTATACCACTGTTAGCACGCTAAAGGCGTGGTAAAGGCACCCTAGCGCCGACATACATGTTGAAGACGCATCTCCGTGGACACCGTGCTGCGAGGATATGAAGCCGTTAGTACACTGTTAGCACTTTATCACAATGGTAATGGCGACCTAACTCCCGGCGATAAGAGCTCGGATGGGGGCTCACCTCGCCATGTTCACCTCCCCGTTACCCAAGCTCGCGGGGGACGCGGGAGGGCGTGTGTCGTGGGTGTCGGTGCCGATGAAGTTGTTCCATTGGACATCTAGCCGCTCCAAGTTCATCTCATCCGTTTCACCAAAGTACCGCACCGGTTCCCCCATGTGGCGGAAAGCACGATTCACGGCCTCCCAATCGGCAAATCCGGGAGGGAAAATAGGTAAGGTCTCACCGGCGGCGATGCCCTCATCATCGTCGTCGAACATGCATATACAGGAGTACATCCGTGCCAACCGGGCATGGGCAGGTTCCCCAACTACCAAAGTCGCCGGTAGACCAAGTTGGCGTAATATGTCTTTTACATCCTTAAAGTCTTCGGGGTCGTCGTCCTCAATGGATTCCACGATGCTTACCACGTCAACGCGGTCCTCTATCAATGACGAAGGACGGGCGTCGTCATCGGTGGGGTCGGCCATCGGCTCGGGGCGTGGCGAAGGCGAGGCGGGCGGCGGGGAGTCGTGGACGTCTCGTATCAAGGAGGAAGGAGGGGTGGTGTCGTCATCGGTGGGGTCGGCCATCGGCTCGGGGCGGGTGAAGGCGAGGCGGGCGGCGGGGAGTCGTGGACGTCTCGTATCAAGGAGGAAGGAGGGGTGGTGTCGTCATCGGTGGGGTCGGCCATTGGCTCGGGGCGCGGTGAAGGCGAGGCGGGCGGCGGGGAGTCGTGGCCTCGCCTGGAGATAGCACGCCTTTATACCACTGTTAGCACGCTAAAGGCGTGGTAAAGGCACCCTAGCGCCGACATACAAACCGCCCAAAGGGGGGGCTCACCTCGCCAGGTCCACATTCCCATGACGCGGAAAGTGGTCGGGGAGCTCGGTCGTCTCGGGGTGTGGCAAAAGCGTGGCGACAGAAGAGTCGCCGTCGTCCTCAATGGATTCCACGATGCTTACCACGTCAACGCGGTTCTCTATCAATGACGAGGGACGGGCGTCGTCATCGGTGGGGTCGGCCATCGGCTCGGGGCGTGGTGAAGGCGAGGCGGGCGGCGGGGAGTCGTGGACGTCTCGTATCAAGGAGGAAGGAGGGGTGGTGTCGTCATCGGTGGGGTCGGCCATCGGCTCGGGGCGCGGTGAAGGCGAGGCGGGCGGCGGGGAGTCGTCGACATCTCGTATCAATATCGAGAGAGGGGTGGTGTCGTCATCGGTGGGGTTCAGCCATCGCTCAAGTGGTGTAGGCGAGGCGGGCGGCGGGGAGTCGTGGACGCCCTGTATCAAGGAGGAAGGAGGGGTGGTGTCGTCATCGGTGGGTCGGCCATCGGCTCGGGGCGCGGCAAAGGCGAGGCGGCGGCGGGAGTCGCTTACATCTCGTATCAATATCGAGAGAGGGGGTGGTGTTATCGATGGAGGCTGCGACAATGAGCATGATTGCGCGGGCACGGACATGAGACAATGTCGCACGCCACGTGTCCGTAATTTTATGGGAAATACGCGGTCGGCGCAATACCTTGCCCGGCTCTTCTTCCAAAATGGACGGGATCGGCAAACCATGACGGGTACCGTAGGGTCGCAGCATGTCTTGGGCGCAACGATGAAAGTCGCGGGGAGTCAGTGCAAGTTGGTTCGTCCTTGCGATGGCCACAAGTGTAAATCTGAACCATGCCGACGTTTCTCGACTTACGCGCTTTCCAATCTACAAGCGGTTACGTGACAAAGAGCACGCATCATGTCTTCCGTTTGGCACCCGCCACGTTAGAGTGCGCTTAAGATGTCGCTAGTACGTCGATACATAGTCTTTACCATGCTAACGGCATCATATGTGTGCGACAGTGCTGCGAAGGTCCAAATGGACGATTGTGATTCAAGAGTCCAACTGAAAGTTAGGGCACTTTCAAAGGGTCCTTGAAAAAACGAAATCACTCACCTTGCATCATTCACGCACGCCACAGTGGTTTCCGCCCATTGGCTAACTCGAAACTTCTTCGTGTGCTCCTCGAAATGTTGACCCAACCGAAAACCCTCCGGACAACCGACGGTATCGGCAGCAAGTGGTACCGCCGGAGTTGATGGTGCGGAGGTGGCAATATTCACCGGACCACGCGGTGGTGCCAAGGGTACTGGGTGAGGTGCTGGGTGACACATGGCCATTCGGGCTAGTCGCGGCGCACGCGTTTTGGCCACCGGTCGTTCTTGTCGTTGGAGGGAAAGCCCACGGTGACCCGGGGCCGCACGGGGTGTACTTGCGGACGCCTGCACGAACTGGTCATCGGATGCATCGGGGGGAAGTTGGCGAGTCCATTGTTCACGTAGCGCGGAGAAATGCTCTCCGGGGCGAAGTGCTTTACGGGGCATCGCAGGCCTGTGACCCCCCCCCCGTAGGCGCGTTAAGACGTGGTTAGTACGTCATAAAGGAGTCCTAATGCCACACGTTAGGGTGTCATTAGGATACCGTTAGGATGGGCGAACTACAGGCATCCTAAAGGCCTCCTAAAGGTGTCCTAAACCAGGGAATCTTTTGAGGAATATTCCTCTAGGCCTGTTAAGACGCGGTTAGTACGTCATAAAGGAGTCCTAATGCCACACGTTAGGGTGTCATTAGGATACCGTTAGGATGGGCGAACTACAGGCATCCTAAAGGCCTCCTAAAGGTGTCCTAACCAGGGAATCTTTTGAGGAATATTCCTCTAGGCCTGTTAAGATGTGCACCCTAAAGCACGCCCTTAGGACACGTTTAACATGTTGTCGCCGCTAGCATGTAGTTAGCACGCCTTTAGCATGCGTGGCGTTAGCATGTTAACGGCGTCTAGTCTCACCTAGTATGCCCCTAACGGCGTGGCGATAGCATGTTAACGGCGTCTAGTCTCCATTAGTGGGTACCGTAACGGCATACTAACAAAGACGCATGCAAACAAAAAAAAACAAAAAAACTGCAAGTCTGGCGTTAGGATACTAAATGACACCATAAGAGCATGCTACCGGCATAATATCCGCGTAATGTACATGGCATGCTAAAGGGGTACTAACGTCATATGACTTGTATGACATAAGCTATAAGACCCAAAAATAGCGAAAAAAACAAAAAACAAAAATTTGGCAGGGAAATGGGCAAGTTGAAGGGAACACACCCCTCCAAGCAAAATGTTGGTTTTGTTTTTTTTGCCATAGATATGAAGCATTTTGTGCGCACGATTTTTTCAAAATGCGCAGGAGCAAAAAATAAATATAAACAAAAGAAATAAAATGGAAAGTTCTCACCCCCAATGATTTTGTAGCAATCGGACGGTCGAGGTGACACCCAGAAGAATGGACCGAACAAAATCGTTTCTTATATATAACTGCCCCTTACAGGGATTCGAACCGCACACCCTCCGCCTTCAAGAGCGACATCCTACCACTAGACGATTACGGCAAGAGCGATGCTCACCGCAGATGCAAAGTGATCAAGTTCAATGACACAACGTATGACACAGAAGGGCTTGCGTAAAAAGGTCACGAAAAAAGAAAATTGAGCGCCACAAATTCGAACTGCGTGGTCAATGCGAATGCAAGGTAACGAACCGAAGTTCGAACGGTAACCGGGGAGGAGCGCCGTAGCATGCTAGCCGCCAACTAAAGGCGTCTTAACGTTTCACTCTGCGTGGTGTCTCATCGATAAAGACGCAACTCACCCGTACCAAACCGTACACACCCTAAGCCAGGCCGAGCCCCTCACTCAAACATCCACGCATCGATGAGTCACCCCACAACCGAGGAGCGAGAGGCATACGACGACCTCTGCGATGCTATGGGAGAGGAGAAATCATTGGCGGGCTTGTTGGACTACGTGTCGTGGCATAGAAAAAGCGAAGAGGGATTCGCCTCCGCCCCCGCCACCGCAAAAGATGCCAAGTGGAGTAATAGCAAGCAAAGGCCCCCCCGAAAATTAAAAGAGGGAGCGGTTGGGATGCGCATGCGCAATCGCGGGATTCTACAACCCCACGAGCGGGCGGTGCGCGCCGCGATCAACAAAGAGACGGGTGCGCACCGCGGTTCGTTGGATTGTCGTTGCTAGGTTGTATTCTTGTTGCTTAATTAACTTTCTTCTTCCTTCACGTTGTGCGAATACTCAGTGGCGATGAAGGAATGGAATCCCCTCGTCAACGTGGGGGCCCAACAAGAAGCGTACGCCGAGCTCGTGCGCAAAATCGCCAAGGAGAGTGGTCACGACCACTCCGTGGACGTCGCAATCATCCCCTATATACAGGGGAAGATAAGAAACGACGTCAACAACTTCCGCTCCGCGTTCCGTTATGGATCGTGGAAGAAGAAGGGCAAAGCGTGGGTCTTGAAGCCCCACGCAAAGCACCCCTTCGCGAAGGTGGAGGGGGCGGAGGGAATCTCCCTCACGGTCTACAACGACGCGGCAAAGCTTGAGGCCTTGAAAAAAGCTGGGATTGAGCCTGTGGCTCTTCCCACCACGTACGAGGAGGGCCTCCCTAGCCTGGAGGATACACGTAAGTTGCACGTAATGAGCCCTTTTGTGAAAACATGCACAACTTATTTCCTCTCTGGACACTGTGTTTTCTGTTAGTACACCTTTAGTATGGCGCTAACATACTAACTGCATACTAACTGTTTACTAACTGCTTTTGCAGGCGAGTGTTTACTAGCCTCGTGGTCGAAGAGCGTTTTATCCCTCGGGGACGAAGAGGAGGAGGACGCCGAAGAGGAAGAGCCCCTCCGAAAGCGACCTGCTGAGTCGGAGGAGGCCCCCGGGGCTTCTCCCTCCAAAAGCACGAGAGCCCAAAAGGCCAAAAAGGGCAAGGAGGATCCTCGCGACAAGGGCAAGGAGGGGGAGGGGGGGGGACATGGAGGCACCCAGTCGGACGAGGAAGACCACGTCAACCTGGCCTCGAGGTATCCAGTGGGGACCGAGGTCTACGTCTACGCCCGCCCTACGGCCGATGACGAGGCCATCAAAGCCCCATTGGAGGAGAAGGAATACTTCACCTCCAACGGGTCTTTAAAACAGGAGGTGCCCCTGTTGGCAGGGAAGGTCACTGTGTGTGACCTCCACCAGTCAGTGGAGCATTGGGACGTATCCGAGGAGCTGAAGCTGAAGCTCCCCCCCTCTTCCTGGGTCTGGAGGTGAGTTTTGCTGCACTTTTTGCCTTTAGGATGCCTTTAGGACTCCTTTAGTATGTTATTGGCGTCTTAACCCCTAAACAGATTTCTGGGTCAGATCTGACCCAGAATCGACGTCAAATGGTAGGGTTTAACGCGCATATTGTACGCACACCGTTCGATATGACGAATAATGACATGCGGCCGCATTATAGGTCATTTAGTATGGTCGTGGGCAATGTTTCCTCACGCGCACGACTTCCTACACTTAGTTTCCCCGCCGAAAACAGCAGCAGAATGAGCATCTATATAGGGTGCAAAAGTGGCAAAAAACAGTTGTTTATGCCCGTGTTTTTTTAGGTTTTGGGTATGTTAACTGCAGAGGAGTTGAAGGGGAGGCACGTGACAACCCCTGGCTATGTTTTTAAAGTCGAAGGCATAGAGTTCAAAGGACGGGTGACCGGTGTCGACCACGACCACGAAGCTAGTGTCACTGTCAAGTATGATGATGGAACAACATATTGGTTCCCTATTGAGTCAGTTGAGCGTTGGTTAGTTGATGATGTGTCAGGCGATGAGTCTGAGGACAATGATAACACCGTTGATGAAGTCGAGGTTGCTGAGACGTTGGCTGGAGTTACGACTTCCGGCGCGTCCCGTGGTATTGGTTCTAGGAACCGTGCTGCTGAAACTCCCGCAGAGTCCACGGAGGATCGGAAAGTCAGGCTAGATGCCGAGAAATATAAGGAGGGCATCGCAAGTGGGATTAGCGAGGGGTTCAAAGAGGACGCCCGTGCTCAGACCCGTGCCGCTGACTTCAAGTGTTTTGCTGATAGTGACACTTTCTACCCACCTCCTAGCGACTATATCCCAGGTCTTCAGAAAGACTTTGTCGCCAACAAGCCCGCAGATATAGAGGAGGGCATGTGGTATGTCATGCGACAGTTGCTACCCATCAGGGAGTACTGGACCCCACTGTCACAGTTTTCAGAGCTGTACGCTGAAGTAAAAAAGGCTGGTGAAGATAGCAATACTAATAAGCCAGAGGGGCAGCGACATAAACGCTACCTAGGGAAAGGGAAACAACGCCCTTGGAAGAAGGGTTGGGTTAGTATGAAAGGGTTGATCTTATTCCATGCCACCCTACTGCTGATGGTTTTGAACAAGCGCGCTAGCCACGAGGAACATTTTTCGAGCGACCGCCTAGTGCGCTCAGTAGTAGCGGATACTTATGCCCAAATACCTTGGGAGCAAACCTTTCGTTTCTTTTGTCCCTACAATATCACTTTGCTTCGACAAAATCTCGCGGGGTCAGCAGGGTACAGTCCGTACGCGAAGTACGATCTCATTCGTGCTACTTTATCACGCAATATCAACATACTTTCTATCCCTCCTAAGGTGTTGTCATATGACGAGGGTGGCCGACCTTGGCAAGGGAAAGGAGGCCATGGCGTGACAGTTCACTACAACTCGAACAAACCAAACAAGCGTATGACCATGTGTTTTATGTTCGCCGCCTTTGGCATTCCTTATGCGTGGGAATTTTACACTGGGGCTGATTCTAACACTTTCAACGAAGAACTTTACAACACAGTAGAGGAGAAAGCCTATGGCAAGCACACTAGCCGTATCCTTAGGCTTTACAAAAGCATCATTACAGCAGGGAACCCTAAGAAACGGTACGAGGACCTGAGCATCCGCACAGAAGGGCACTCCCTATACATGGACAACCTGTTTGTTTCTATTTTTTTGTTCTATATTCTATGGAAAGTTTACAAAGCTGGCGCTTGTGGTACACACCGCGAAAATAATAAACTTCCGAACCTGTCTTGGGGAGCTACCTTCCAGCGAGGTGAGATCTAACCATTGTTTTTGCATCTTTCGTTCCTCCCCCCACTCTGTTGATCTCTTCGTTCACTCACATCGTTTGGTGAGGACGTGTGTGTTCGTTCGCAGGGGCATACAAGTGGGCCACCACTATCTTTCACAATATTTGTTTCCTTTACGTTGAGTATGGCGATAACAAGATCGTCCGCTTCCTATCAACAATTCATTCCTCTCCAGAGAATAACCCAGGTAAATTCAAAGAGAGGTGGGACTCCGATACTCGTAAATACGTCAGAGTTTTTTTGCCGCAGATAAAACTTGACTACGACGCTGGTATGGGCGCAGTAGACCTGGCAGATATGCTCGAGTCGTTTGTTAGGATACTGTTCAAAACACGGCGCCCTTACATGGTCAACTATTTCTGGCACTTTGAAATGGCAGTCACTAGCTCACATCAGTTTTGCAAGTTACTCTACGGAGCGGAGGCATACAAACGCCGCTCTATGCGCGACGACATACGTGCACTCGTGAGGTGTATGTTAGAGTATGGCGGCACTATGCGGGAATTGGAACGTGTCGACGGCGCGCAAAAGAGGAAGCGTCGATCCAATCAATTTCTGGATGCGGCTAAGCATCCCCCCACTGAGTATGAACGAGGTCGTTGTTTTTACTGCCGCAACGACAAGAAAAAAACTTTTCGAGGCTGTCAAACCTGCGAGGCCCTGCTGTGCTCCCCAGAGTGTTGGACTAAGTATCACGATGAGTGCGCTTGAGCAGTTGGACGCTTGAACCATCTGTGAGTAGCATACACGGATGAGAGTGACTCAGGTCACATGCGCCTAGGATGTTCCCACCGCTGCAAGAGTGGGTGTGCCTATAAAGGTGCTCGGACTATTTACTTGTTTTTTGCTGTATTATGTGACTCTGGTTGAGTTTTATGTTCGTTTCTTTTACGGTGTACAGCGAACGATAGCAGATCGGAGTAACACATTCATTTCTAACTCATTTCCAAACTCATCTGTGGTTTTAAAGCTCCGAGGAGGGGCCTAGATATTGTATATTATTAGTATGTTGATATGTACAGCGTTACGAGCTCGCTTACTTGCTATATCATAATGTATAACAACACCCAAACCCAAACCCAAACCTGCGAGTAACCCTAGAAAATCACGAGTACAGAGGGGTTTGGGTTTCATCCTTGTGAGGTCCGCATGCCTTCATAGAGGTTGCACAGGCTTGGTCACCCTTCCCCAACACTATATGAAAGCATTGTATGCTGTTCCATGCATCGTGGGGTGCCCATACCGTTTTCTACAAATGGCGTAATAACATTTTCTTTTTTTTCAGCTGCAAATTTTTACGGTTTAGGGTTATTCGGACCACCATAACTCGACGAATTCTGACTGCATTTCTGTGTTTGATATCTTAAAATGACGGGCTAAGAGTCCTCTTTTAGTGACTTAAATTTCAGCCCCAATGGATAAACAACGCGTACGGCACGATCAAAACAGTAAACCCTATCATTTTCCGGTTAAAAAACACCAAAAACGTTTCATCTGTTTAGGGGTTAACGGAATTTGCAGCTGTATTCACTTTCCCCTCTAACTTAACTTAATCTGGTTTGCCACAGATATCGAAGGCAAACCACCGAACAGGCAACTCAGGTGTCGACGAGTTCGCCGGGAAGGGGATCTCGGCCGTGAACACGATTCTCAAAAAAGCCGACCCCTTCCTAAATAAAGCCCTTGTAAGGGGCAAGGACCTTGAAAGATACTTTTGGGCAGCCTTCCGGGGGAAAAAAAACGTTGCCCTGGCTGCTAGCCCCTTGCCCCTAGTCGTAGATGCCTCGTACATCCGGTACGGGGCATTAGAGCACGCCTTCGCGGGCCCCCCCGAGGAGGATGCGTGAGGAGGATGCCTCACGCGTATGGGGCAACATGGTAACATTTTTGTAATTATGAATTTTTGTACTTGTTGTGCATCACACTCACCAATCACAATGTATCTCGCACCTCACAATGCATATGCCTTCGCATCAAGCTTCCCCCGATATGAATACTCGCAACGTTCGCGTTTGACTGCTTGTGTAGCTATGGCATAGTTAGTATGCGTTTAGTATGCGCCCTAACACACTAAAGCTATGCTAAAACCAACGTTAGTATGCCTTTACTATGTCCCAGATAGCATGTCGTTAGGACGCCTTTAGGGTGTCGGTGTTAGTATGTCCTAACGTCGTCATATTAACATCATAATGGCATCCTAACGCCAGTTATAGTGCATGTGTTAGTATGTCCTAACGTCGTCCTACGAGCATCATAATGGCATCCTAACGCCTGTTAATATGCATATGTTAGTATGTCCTAACGTCGTCCTACGAACATCATAACGGCATCCTAAAACCAGTTAAGATGCATGTGTTAGGGGCGTCCTAACGGCATCATATGCACGTACTAACGGGTCGTTAAGACGTATGGCGTTAGTATGCCGTTAATATCTAGTCTCCATTAGTGGGTACCGTAACGGTATCCTAACCGCATACTAGCGGCATACTAACTTGACTACATATACTGCTGTTAGTATGCCTTTAGTACACCTTTAGTACACATACTACAATTTCCTAGGACCGTAGGGTTTTCCCAGAATGTAGGGGGAGGTTACGAGACTATGTTACGAGATCTATGGATATGATATTACAGAGTCCGGACGGACAGTTTTTCAGTAGCACTTTTTCAATTTCTCACGGGGCAGCAGATTTTGGTGGTGTGAGCAAAACGCGCAGCGTTACTAAAAAGAAGATTCTACTCACTGGAGAGTGGGGGCCCAGACGCGTAAGTCTGGGTCCCCCACTATGGCAGAGAGGCACGCGTGGTGAATGCGCGTAGTTGTTGAGACGTACAGGCGAGATACAGGCTGAATGAGCCTAGGTTACAGACTTGGATATTTCTTGATGGGCTCGTATGCCTAATTTGGACACAGATATATATATATATATATTGGAGGCTGAATGCCTGAGTACATGGTTTTCATTGTATTGCTTCTTGATGTGTATTTTGCTTCTCTTGTTGTTGTTATCGCGTTGCTTATCTCTTGATACGAGGTTATCCGGAGCGCATATTCTTCACATTAGGTTACGAATATTACTCTCGCAAGACAAACCAGTTTTCGAATGGGCCCTTCGGTTCGGAATTCGTTTTAAATTGAAAAGGCTATTCAGTACAAGGGCAGTTTTTGTCAGGTGCCAAAGAGCTGGGGTGGTGGCTCAATTCCCTAGCCACCTAGCCTCCTGGAGTGCACAAAAAGCACTTTTTAGGACTTGCGTCAGCAAATCAACAAGAGAGCGACACATTCTCAATGAGCTTGTTAGTGTACTCAACTTCTTTTGGCAGCCTAACTTTGAGCGAATTCACGAGAAGTGTGGCGACAGTATTATTTTCTTTCCAAGGATCAACTGGAAATCAACTGTGTCTTGGGTTATGGTGACCCCAGGGGCACTCAGGTGCACTGGTGGATCTAGGCTCTTGAGTAGTTTTGGAAATCAGCAGCTTAACTTTGAGCGAATTCACGAGAAGTGCGGCGACAGTATTATTTTCTTTCCAGGATCAACTGGAAATCAACTGTGTCTTGGGTTATGGTGACCCCAGGGGCACTCAGGTGCACTGGTGGATCTAGGCCCTTGAGTAGTTTTGGAAATTGACAGCCTAACTTTGAGCGAATGAACGAGAAGTATGGCCACAGTATTATTTTTCTTTCCAGGATCAACTGGAAATCAACTGTGTCTTGAGTTATGGTGACCCCAGGGGCACTCAGGTGCACTGGTGGATCCAGGCTCTTGAGTAGTCTTGGGAATTGGTAGCCTACTTTGAGCGAATGAACGAGAAGTAGGGCGATAGCAGTATTCTTTTCGAATCAACTTGGTGATCAGCTGAATCTTGAGTTATGGTGAGCCCAGGGGTACTCAGGTGCACTGGTGGATCCAGGCTCTTGGTAATAGTATTATTATACTGTATGCGTATTGCGACAGCAACGTGTATTGGTTCTTGGGCATCCTTATGAGTCCTGGTGAGCCCAGGGGCACAATGTGCGTGCACTGGTGGAACCAGGCTATTCTCATCGACCCCGTGGTGTTTTTGTGAATCCTTACTCCAAGTGAAGCCAGGGGCAGGCATCCTGCACTGGTGGATCAAGGAGGCTACATTAATCGCCCATATTTAAGAAAACAGGGATTTTGGGCCACGGCCGATACTCATCGAGTTGGGTACCCCCCCAGCGTCAGCGCCATAAGAAAACTCGAAGAATAGTAAGCCATTTTCTTTCAATTAGCCAGCTATTTTCTTAAATTTTCATTGATAAACGCTTAAAACGGCGATAATTTCAGGAAAAATCGCCTGCGGCGCCAGCACCAAGGTTTCTTATTTCGGGAATTTTCTTAGCCGAAAAAGCCAGCCAGCCGTACTCATCGAGTTGGGTACCCCCCCCCAAACGCTGGCTGCTTTCTTAACTCCTATACTGGCTTTTACTCCGTTTACGCAGTAAGATTAATGTCGATTTACCCCCCAATAACCGCGGTTTTGACCCCTTAGACACCCCTACGCAGGGAATTCGATAGCTTACATTGTGCCTAACGATGTCAGGAATAATTGGGTTCCCACCACATGCACATTTGTCTGGATATACACATTTCAAAAGTTGAAACCTAGGCATACATGTTGTGGAAGTATTTAATGTCATGCCAGCATAGGAGTTAACGTCGGGTTTTCTTTAAAGTGAGTTATTACTGTACTCTGTGCACGTGAACGTTGCTTTGTGCTGCATCACCAGGCTTTGGTGCGGCGACCTGGCTCCTGGCACACAAGGCTTTGCTCATCTTCGTGGAGGATGAGCTTCGGTAACCTGGCTTCTGGCACACAAGGCTTTGCTCATCTTCGCGGAAGATGGGCTTCGGTAATTTGGCTTCTGGCTTTTACACAAACAGTCTGGATTTGGTTAGGGGGGGCGAACATTGCTTTGGGGGAGAGGGCCCCAATTCCGGGCAAGGATTTTGCCCCCCCTAGCAGCACATCGTAACGTCTAGGGGGGCTAACCCACCCCCCTAGCAGTTTACCCCCCCTAAGAGTTCCCGTAAGTGTGTGTTTTTCGGAAATCCTAGGGGGGTTAGACCCCCTCCCTAGCAACACGCTTTAACGCCTAGGGGGTTGAACCCCCCCGCCTACCAAGACGGTGTCCGGAATTGGGGCCTCCGGAACAATGTTCGCCCCCCCCTATTTTTGGCTTCAAGTTGTTTTAGTTTTTACACAAAATGGGCTTGGTATCAGTTATCCGCCTTTTTCTTACAACAAACTGCTTCGGTAATTTGGCTTCTGGCTTTTACACAAATAGTCTGGCATCGGTTATTTTGGCTTCGATTATCTTGGCTTCAGTTATTTGGCTTTTACACAAACAGTTTGGTATCAGTTATCCGGCCTTTTTCACAACAGACTGGCTTCGGTTATTTTGGCTTCTACACAACAGACTGGCTTCGGCTTTTTCACAATAGACTGGCTTCGGTTATTTTGGTTTCTGCACAACAGTTTGGCTTTAGTTATCTGGCTTTCACACGACAGACTGTCCTCGGTTATTTTGGCTTTTGGCTTTTGGAATATACGGCGTATCTCTATTTCTCGTACAGGTTCGGCTGCGTTTACTTTGGTTTCATTGTAAAAGAATGGTGGCTGTTTCATATTAGTCTGGCTTTGGTTATTTTGGCTTCGGTTATTTTGGCTCTATGGTCTGCAAGGCGCATGGCTTTTACGCAGTGGCTTGACTTCGATTATTTCTTTTAGTTAAAACGCACAAGGCTTCTGGTTGGCGCAAGATATTGGCTCCGGGCATTCTTTTAGAATACCTTTTTGGCTTAATGGTTTGCAAAGGCATTATATGCAACAAGGTGGCTTTGGTTTCGGACACTTTTGGCTCGCGGCGGAGGTGGTTCCGGTCAGCATATACACTCTCGGTGTGGGAGTACTCAGACAGTGCTGGGTGTGAAGTTCAGAGATCCCCGTCAGGGGCACAGTCTCCGCCTACACTTGACATAGCAGCAGAGTATTCGCGCGATTGGGGCGCAGATGGAGGTAGCACGTTATACATACGTGTCTCAGAGGACGGGAGGCGTATATGGCATCATGGTTTGGGACCTGGAGGAGTATTACGACTTCCACCTTCCACCTGCAGCAGTGTGACGTTTGGATATTACCAGCGAGCACTTGGACCACGATGGTCGTATCAGCATATTCTTGAGCAGCGAGGTTTCTTGTGAACCCAGGGGTACTATGTACACTGGCCTAGCTTGACTCCGTGCGTGGCTCGTTTTCTTTCAGCGAGGCGGCCACTGAGGCAGCCGACGTTGACCACCGTGCACTTCAGCGAGGCGGCCGCTGAGGCAGTCGACGCTTATCACCACGGACTTGAGGGTGCTGGATATA
Organism: Cymbomonas tetramitiformis; assembly: GCA_001247695.2. Classification (NCBI taxonomy): domain Eukaryota; kingdom Viridiplantae; phylum Chlorophyta; class Pyramimonadophyceae; order Pyramimonadales; family Pyramimonadaceae; genus Cymbomonas; species Cymbomonas tetramitiformis. The sequence goes on from LGRX02007840.1 coordinate 26,327, forward strand.
CACGCATCATTGTGGACTAGTTCATTTTCTTTCAGCAAGGCGCCCCTGAGGCAGCCGACGTTGACCACCGTGCACTTCAGCGAGGCGGCCACTGAGGCAGCCGACGCTTATCACCACGGACTTCAGGGTGCTGGATATATACGCATCATTGTGGACTAGTTCCTTTTCTTTCGGCCGAGGCGGCCACTGAGGCAGCCGACGTTGACCACCGTGCACTTCAGCGAGGCATGCTCCATAGCAGCCGACGCTTATCACCACGGACTTCAGGGTGCTGGATACACACACACACACACACACATCATTGTAGACTTGGCAGTGGTATTGACCCATCACCATCGAGGAGGAGTTCCCTGGAGCGACACAGAGCTGGAGGGGCAGCTCATCTTCATCCTGGAACTGGAGGGGCAGTAGCTACGCGGTCATCGTTACCACCGAGCTGGAGGACAGCTCATCATTACAGTATCATCAACATGTACGGGATGGTGGCTTACTGCCCACGCCATCGAGAAGGAGTAGTAGGGCACCACCAGCACAGTCGTTTGGGGCTGCGCGTCATCATCGTGGCTCTATTGAGGGGCGGAGTACCATCATCACGAGACACCATTTGCAGTTTATGGTTGGCGAGCCTTGAGAACACGCACTTGCGCAGCCGCCGTACAGGTGTACGTACTGGTGGCTGCACGGACTGGTGGCATCATGATGCACATCACGTCAGTGAGCGCACTGCACAGATAGCGGGCGCACACAGTTTATGGTTGGCGAGCCTTGAGAACACGCACTTATGG
>LGRX02007841.1:0-65242 GCA_001247695.2 Cymbomonas tetramitiformis
CCTAAAACCCTAAACCCTAAAACCCTAAACCCTAAACCCTAAAAACCCTAAAACCCTAAATATGTATATTTGTTACATACTTCTAGATTTAGATGTTCTTTGTTTGTCCATATGTTTGTCATTTTTCTATATTGAAATCCATATTTACAATAACAACATGTGTGTTTGTATATTTCTAAAGGTTTCATAAATTCTCTATGTTGCAACAATCCACCGTCAGCCGGGTTTTCAATATACCAATATGTCGGTTGAAAAAAATCAATAATTTCAATGGTGCGTTTTACAATAGCGTCCGCCAATACTAAATTTCTCGGTTTGCGTCGGTGTGCTTTAGAATACTCCGTACACGGTGGACTTGCCCATATGATATCAAATGTTTTAGGAACACATATGTTTTGATAGTTCCATTCAAGAATATTACATTGTATTGTTGGGTTATACTTTGATAGAATATCTAACGTTGTCATTTCACAATTTGGGAATTCTTTCGTTAATGCTTTTGAAAATGATTTCGTTCCGCAAAAAAGTTCTAATATTTTCATATATGTTTATTTTAATCATTTTTTATTTTTTAGAAACTAATACTATGTTGAATTTACACAACGATGATTGTTTTAACATTTTCCCTAACATTCCAAGAAATTCAATAGACCTTTTCATTTGTGATTTACCATACAATCAAACAAATTGTTCTTGGGACAAGATTCCTTTCGATTTAGATAAATTATGGATTGAATTAATGAGAATAGGTAAAAGACATTCAGCCTATATCTTTACTACTACCACTAAATTTGGACATACCATTATTGAAAGTAATAAGAAGATGTTTCGATATGATATCGTATATGAGAAAACAATGTCATTAGGCTTTTATCATGCAAATCAAATGCCTTTGAGAAGTCATGAAATGATATATGTCTTTTACAAACATTTACCAACATATAATCCAATAATGATTGAAGGTCACAAACCCTATGTAAGACACGGTCAAGGTCCTCGGACTGAATTATACACTCATTACACCGATAGAACACCAACCATTTGTAAAGATGGAAAAAGGTATCCAAGAAGTGTAATCAAATTTTCAAATGGAAACTACAAAAGCAAACATCCTTGTAGTAAACCGTACGATTTATTCGAATGGATAATCAAATCTTACTCAAATCCTTATGATAATGTTTTAGATTGTTGTATGGGTATTGGTAATTCCGGTTTGGCATGTAAAAATCTCAAAAGAAATTATGTAGGTATTGAAATCGATAAAAAATACTTCGAAATAGCTAAAGAAAACATCGAAAATTCAGAATAGATTCCCAAATTTGACTTCAAAATCGAATTCCTTGCGAATTTTTTGTTTATAGTATGTTTGCGTACATAAAAAGCTCATTTTTTCTAAGTGCGTTTTGAGTTACTTTTCGCGCGAAAATGTGTAACTTAAATTCTGAAAATTCTGTTTCGATTTTAACAAATCTGACTTCAGAAATGGATTCCTTGCGAAATTCTACGTATAGAAAGTATATTTTTCTAAATTCTAGTTTACATTTATTAACCAATTTGTGGTATGTTGTATTCTGATGGATTTGATTGAAAACGACCATCTCTCACCCACGGAAAAAGGTAGACGATTTTACGATTGTTGATAAGCGAGCTCCTTATAAATATTTATAGATATTTTGCACACGTTGGAAGCCCCTTGCCCACGCTGGAAGCCCCATTGTCCACGCTGGAAGCCCCTTTGTCCACGCTGGAAGCCCCTTTGTCCACGCTGGAAGCCCTTTGTCCACGCTGGAAGCCTCGTATAAACGTATATAATTTTTTTGCACACGGTGGAAGCCTCGTATAAACGTATATAATTCTTTTGCACACGGTGGAAGCCCCTTTGTCCACGCTGGAAGCCCCTTTGTACACAATGGAAGCCTCTTTGCATACGCTGGAAGCCTTTTACCAAAATATCTAAATGTAGTCAATCTTAAAACCTGCTCACAGTGTGACACATACTTCAACATGATAAGTCTTCATGATGCACGATAGAATATTATTTCATTAAATTTGTAGACCATTTATTTTGTGACACGTACGCAAATTAGAAGATACGATGAACGATGAACGATAAACGATGCACAATAGCTCTTAGTTGCCGGCCTGTTGGCGTCATTCAGGTACGAACACTGCATTTGCCGCCCCACCAACCGCTCAGCCTACTTTGTTTAGCAGCATGATTTCGCAGCATATTGATGAGGAGGAATATGAAGAGAGGCATGCTATTGCTGAGGGGCAGGAAGATGTTATTGAAAAAGAGATTAGGCAGTTGAAACACGAATACCCGAAACCGGATCTGTCGCACCCAACCTCACGATATAACAAACTGTTAACTTGGCTCCAGTCCTTGTTAGTCAAACCTGGAGAGTTTCGCATCGCCGTCCAATTGGACATATTCGGCAAGCGGACAATCGCTCGCACCTCAGATGAGGTTTCGCTGTCTTCTTTGTGTCACGTGTTACTCGAATGTTACGATATCGACGAGCTGATAGAGTTTGTTTATCGTACTAGGGCGTCAAGCGTCATCGGTAAAGAAACGCTTTTAAAAGTAAATCGCGACAAACTTTTACAGCAAGAGGCTTTAGGAAAAGCATCGGCGGATGCCTTATTGGCTCAGTTGCGAGCGTTAGGACACGACGTTCAGTTGGGAGTTCCGGCTGTAGCAGTTCCAGTAGCTGCTCCAATTTCAACGGTTCCGGTATCCGTAAATCCCCAATTAACTGAACCGGCAGTTAATGCGACCGCCGGGGGCAATGCATCGGTGGTAGGCGGGGCAGTTTCCGCACCCCTCGGACCAGTACAAGCTGTCCAAGAACTTTTTGGGTTCACTGGCAAACGCCAGCGTCAAACCAATTAACGTAAGTTACAAGTGTCTTTGTATTTTTGCAATAATATTGTTGTTAACTGGCTGTGTGTTTTATATGGTGTGCAGGATGGCTGACGACGAAGACGATGGCAGCTCCCGAACGTGGCGTGACCTAGAAGGTCACTTTTGGTGGCACGTAACTGACCTTAATGGCAAAGTTCGCAATTTGAGCACCAACGTTCGCAGGGATTATCGCAAAGAAATAGAGGAAGTTGTGTCTGCGGCTAAAGACGAAACTTTTAGGGCATTAACCGAGGTACAAGACTCTGTTTTTTCTTCTCCTAAAGCCGGTCCTCAAAGGCATCCGTCGGGCGGTCACACGGCCCAAGAAGTGCAGGCGTTACGGGGAGAGTTAACCCACGCCCGCAGCCAATTTGAGGAGCAAATTGCCCACCTTACAGCCGAGGTAGCTTTATTAAGTCTGAAGAAAGATGCGAGCGAGCCGCAGGTTGGGCGTCTTTGTGTTTTGAAGCGGGATGCTGTATCGCGTTTAGAAACGCAATCCGTTTTACAAGCAACATCGGAGACCCCGATCACCCAAGAGGACGCTTTCAAAATAGCCGTGTTTGACAAGTTAGTGGCAAAAGAACACATCCGGATAACCCCTGCCGGACTGTTTATTTGTTTGGCAACCACACCGAGTGCCCGTGCCGAAGCACAGACCGAAGCCCGCTATAATTAGCAGAAACTGTTTTAATAAAGTTTATGACTGCATATTTTAAAGTGTAAATTGCTTGTGTAAATTGCTGTTTCAATCCCTGCTTTTATTGCGTGTCCTCCCTGTTTCAATCCCTGCTTCAATTGCCCTATTATTTGAGTGCGTCCCGGTGTCAATATATATGTTTGACTTGTTGTAAAATTGCTGAAGTAAACCTTAACAAATATAATATTACCACCGCAATTTGTAAGTATAATATCTGTTTGTATTTTTAAAACTTTACCATAATAACTTATCAGCGAAATAACTATTTGTCTTTATCTTATTTCGGTATTTATTGTGTCTCAACTTAAATAATTTTCTTCTTTGGTTAGCATATTTAATACCTTTTAACTTAATATAAGATGGATAATCCATCATACCGCACGCACCGACACTCGCCAATTTTCTATCAGTTTTCTTATCAAACACATCAATCTTCTTATCTTTATTTGTTGATATCTTGACATATACATTCAATTTGTTTGCTTTATCTTTAGTGTATTGAGATATTGAATACTTACAAGTCATTTATATAGTCTATGTTATTATATTAGTATGCAAGGGTCTTTGTGCTCACCATTGAATAATTTCTGCAACAATAAAGTGTTAAATTCATCGAACAAGATACTTAATTTTCAAAATAACAATAATGTTTATTCAGTTTCAGATTTGAATAAAAGGTATGAGTCAAATGAAAGTGAAAAGAAACGATATAGAGTTCAAATGAATAGCTTGTTCAAACAATTAGGTGACTTACAACCGTCACAAATTCAACAATCATTTTCAAATAGTCTTAGGGAAAAAGCATATCATGTCGGAATATCTTCTTATCTCGGTTCAAGAAATTATCAATCTGATTTGTTGTTTCCGGGCGGTTATGAACATAACACCTATGTGACCGCTCAAAGACAATTGAATAAAGATATTCTTAACAATCGATTCAATATCGACCCGGAGCTTTCAAATTATGACGCCGTAGTACTCAATAATGGAAATAATCAGATACATATTGCATATCACGGTGCGTCGTCAAATCCATCCTACTTAAATGAAGATAGAGCGGACATATTTTCGGTGATTAAAGGTAAACATGAAACACGAGATTCATTTTTAAGGGCTGAAAAGGTATATTTAGACACGTTGAAAAAGTATCCTAATCATGACATTGAATTGTTAGGGACATCTTTGGGCGGTGCGAAATCCATTCATGTCGGTGAGAAATTCAATGTTCAATCAACGACCTTCAATCCATTTCTATCACATATACATACTCCTAAAGTCAATGGAAATGCACCGCAAAATATTCATCGAGTTGTAACTGATTGGGCCACTGCGGGAGCTTTGAAAATACCATCAAATTCAAATAGAAAGTTGTTTCATTACTTCGAAAACAAGAACCCTTATGATTTATTGAAAGCACCGTATCAATATATCACTTCGCCGCATAATCTCAAACAATTCTTTCAAATGCCAAAGAATAACAAAGTTAATAAGGTAAATTTATTGAAATCTACATTTAATACTATAGGGACCGGACTCGATGTGTTGATGTTCGGAAATGCTTTGAATGACGCAAGAAATCTTTCATCAAAAAATGTTGGAAGTGATGAATTTAACAATCGAATTTCAGAAGATTTGAATCCATTAGGACTGTTAGGAGTAAATTTCGATATCGACAAAAATTACTTGCATGACGACGCACCCTTAGAAGCAAGATTATTGGCTGATTATATATCAAACAAAGGTCCTCAAAGAATGACATCATTTGATAGAAGTATAGATAAATCACAATCAAATAAGTATACATCCATCAATGAAAATATGATTAAAGATGAAAATAATAATCTTTTGGTAAATTATGGAACGTGAACACTTAATCAAAAATGCTCAGATTTTGTACCCTGATTTATCCACATTTCATATTGAATTGATTGTTGATGATTATATCAAAAGACCAAAACTATATGACGATATGTATAATGGAAACATTGAATTACCTTTACCATTGAATAGAGATTCAAAGGAAGATATTGAAATGAATAAAAACTATATTGATATTATAAATAGAGATAGTCATGAGTGTAATATCTGAACGTACACTTTATTTATCAAGTGAAGACCTTTCATCGTTTGGTGATTCCAGAATTATCAATATCAATATACCAACACAATTAACAAACTATAAAAATACAAACAAATTGAAAATAATTGTAAACAGTTTTTCGGCTGCAAAGACTTGGTATACCATTAATGAATATAATGGAATTTTCTATATTGCTAAAATAAATTCTGATAATTTGTATGAATGTAGAATACCTGATGGAAATTATACAGATTTAAATGATTTAAAATCGATTTTAGAAACAATTATCTTGGATGTTCTTGTCGCCAACTTTGGGTTTGCAAGGCCTGCTGATAGCGTTGATGTTACTTACAATGCAATTTCAGGACGTTTTACGATTACACTTAGCAAACCTGCTCCCGATATTAAATTTGTTGCATTTTCAATAACCGGTGATTTTCAAGCAGTGCCAGGGAGTAATTTAGGTAATGCATTAAATAATATTTTTAATTCTCCCGGTAAATACAATGATGTAGACCAAGTCTTAGGCGGACAAACAAATAAATCAGTTGCCGGTTTAGCAGATTTTTCACAGATTAAAGATTTGTTTGACATCGAAACCGTAAATGAAGTATTTATTTCCAAATTTCCCGGTAATTTGCAAACAAATGACGCTATTTATCTCAGAATTTCATCGTTGCCAACAAACAATTTAGAAAGCACTAACCTTTCCAATAATTCAAAAGAGAATGTTATTATTTCCGGTGATATTTTAGGGAAAATTTTGCTACCTTCAGATTTAACTAAACAATTTATTACTTATTTAGATTACGATGAAAATTTTGCAATAGACATTCAAGCATCACAATTTACATTTCTTCGTATCACACTTACGGACAAAAAAGCAAGATTACTTCCTACCGCCGTTTCCCAAAATGGAATTGAACAGTCCATAAATTATGCATTATCTTTGAAATTAAAAGAATATGTGAATTAAAATTATATTATATATATTATAGAAAAAATGTCTTTACCGTATAGTCTTGCATTTGGACTTCAAAAACTAAGTGGATATAGTACTCAATATTTTCGTCTTGAAACGACAAACTTGACCGAAGTAAATCCTTACGGTGTTATAACTTTGAATCTTCCAGTTAATGTTTTGTGTAATCTGAAAAGTTTAAGTATGCATTGTAAAGGTCGTGCTAACAATCCTGCCATAGCTTGTACGGACGCCGCAACCCAACCTGATTTAGTTATCACAACTTTGCCAAATGGAATCGAAAAATTGATTTCTCGTGTAGAAATTTACAGCGGTGGAATAGCTATTTCGAGTGGCATGAGTCAATATTCAACGGTATCAGCGGTTTTGGACAATCTTAAAACAACGTTGAATAAAGAAGTATCTTATCAAAGAGTTTTGAAAAATCAAGAAATAAATGTTAATACCGATAGTTATTATCAAGAAGAAAGACCATATATTTTGAATAATTTCCTACAATTTATAGGGGAATCTTCACCTGACTACCTAGATACTGCGTTACTTCCTAGCATTCAGTTACGTTTTTTTATGCATGGACCGGAAGTTCTTGGAGCGTATCAAAAGTCCTTAGGAGCCGGAAATGGATTTAATGGAACCGCGGCTGCCGAACTTGCTGCAAAAGCGACATGGAAATTGACTGATTTGCATTTTACAATTGAAACAATTACATTTTCAAATGGTGTTTACGATAGTGCTGTCGAAAGAAAACTAAAAGAAGATTCATATATTGAGATGCCTTTCACTAATTATTTTACCTTTCAAGATACTCAAACGGAAATGACTAAATCGAATCGATTCTCTTTGTCGGCACAATCTTTGGATATGTTATACGCTGTTCAAAGGCCTTCAAATTACAGTTCTGTTAATGAAGGTTTGCATAAAATTGATAACAAAATAGGTGCTACTTTCGTTCCAAGTTATTTTAGATTTTATTCTGGAGACATTCAATCTTGGCAATATAATGTCAACTCAATTTATTATCCAAATTATCGTGCCACCGCTCTCGATGCTTTTAACTTGGTCACTATTGGTAAAGCTGATAATTATTCCGACGATTCAGGTTGTAAAGTTAATTCTTTAGAAAATTGGTACAATTCTTATTGGACTGCTATGCTTAGATTAAATATGCCTATGCCAGGTATGGGACCTCGTAATTGTAGTGGAATAGATACCCGGGGTTTGAATTCTTCATTATTTCTTCAAACTCAAAAATCATCGACCGCAGACCCACTTCAAACACCTTTGACGAATAACGAAACATTTATTATTGCACAATGTACAAGTATCATTCGTATAGGTATGGGAAGAATGATTGAAGTGGTTGTATAAAAACTAATTTAATTGTAATTATATATAATTATGGCTGAACAAGCGGGACAAATTTTTGCTTCAAACTTAGGAAATAAACCATTAGGAAAAGTCGATGTTAAATTACCAAATATGATGTTAACTTCAGGCTTTCGAAGTTCTTCGATGATGATTGTTCCATGTAAAACAATACAAGATTTGCGACCACCGGCAAGAGTTTCTAATGTGGACCCTATGTCAGGTTTCAAATCGTATACATTAGAACACGGTGATAAAATTACAAAACAAAATGCTATGTTTTCATTTCCCAATATTCATCCATTAAACAATAAACTGGCACCTTTGGCTCCGACATTCTTTGTGAAATAAAATTAAATTATAGGATATAGTATATAATGTCTTCATTCGGAAATGATTTTGTTTTAGATAAGAATATCAAAGTTAATGACGGTGTGTTTATTGGTGCTAAAGATAAAACAACAAGAACAACCTTTCAAATAATTGGAGCTGATATAAATATGAATATTGATGGAAGTCAAAGTGGTAACCCGGGTGTTACAAGTTTGAATATGGCTGCAAAAGAAAATAAAATGAAAGTTAGATTTGGAGGTTTGCCTATTGTAGAAACAAATAATGTTCCTCCGGTTGAAGAAATTACACAAGTAAATGGATTATATGTATTCAAAGCGAATCTAGCTGATAAATTTGGAACTGTATATATGAAACTTGCTGAACCGTAAATTTAAAACTTGTGTTATGATATATAATGTCTTCATTTGGAAATAATGTAGTTGCAAGTACATTTAATGGTAAACAAACTCCATCTACAAATGTTCCTGACCCTTTAACAATTAATCAAATAAATGTAAATCAAATAGGTGATAATTCAAACCCTTGTCAAACAATTCATATGGCTTCAGATTTTTTATATCAAAATGATATTGATTTTATTGATAATTCTGATGTAAATAATCAAAGAGAATTCATGAAATTACAAACTGATGGTGATTTAAATTTGGTTAATAATATCAATTTTTATGATTTCATTTTAAACAATCCTGCAAGTAAATCAAAATTCTCTATAGGTTTGGATGAACTTGATAGTTCTTTTGAAATTAAATCTTTAGACCCTGTTCCTCAAACAAGATTGAAAATAGGAGACAACGGTATCAATGAATGGTCCTTTATGCAAACCACATTGAATGTAGAACCACTTGGAGCAGGTGTACTTTTAAATGATGGACCTCTAATTTTAAACACCGGTGATATTACTTTGAATTCTGGAAAATTTATTGGTGACGGTTCTTTGCTTCAAAACTTGCCTTCCGGGGCTAACCAAAATTTACAATCTGTTACCGACCAAGGAAGTACAACTACAACGAATGATATTTCTTTTACCGGAACTGGAAAATTTACGATAAATCAAGATGAAATTGATGGTGCTTTAATTAGGATTAGAGGCGGTACTCAAGATGCTAAAATTCGTATTGGTGAAACAACAAGTGATGACGGATATATAAATGCACAACGTGCAATATTAATAGGCAGAAATGCTGGTTCATTCGGTTGTGGAATTGATGTTTTGGCTTTAGGTTCAGGTAGTGGATATGACCAAGCTGGGAATTATTCGGTAAATTTAGGAGATGATTCCGGACAAAGTAACGCCGGTGTGGAATCTGTTTCTGTAGGAAGATTTGCAGGCGAAGTTTTTAGTGGTCTAAATTCAGTGTCATTAGGTTCATATGCTAATAAGAATACCGGAGGAACTTCGTCTGTCAACAATACTATTTGTATAAATGCAACCGGTGTTGAATTAAATTCTGTAAATCCAAGTTCATTTACGGTAAAACCTATAAGACCAAGTCCTGATGTGACATTAGAAAATTTACAATTGTATTATGATTCAGTTTCCGGTGAAATAAAATCTGGTGCAATAAATTCTGGAAGTATTGGTTCATTAAGTCAAGTTTTGGCTGTCGGTAATTCTGGAAATAACATTAATTTAACCGGTGATTTGGATTGTAGTGCTATACGACTTGTAAGTAGCATAGACTGGGCATATACAACGCCAACATCATCATTGACGACCGTAGGAATTCCTTTGACAGGTTTGACAAATGCATATACGGCAACATTACCCACAAGTCCGGTTCCTCATACAGGTGATGTATTTACTTTTAAAAATAATACCGGAGCTACAATAAATGCTGGAGATATTGTTCAATTTTCTGATGATTTTTCATATGTAAATGGTATAAAAATATATGCAGCTTCGGCAAGTCAATCTAATCAAAATTGTATGCCTATTGGAGTTTGTGTTCAAAATGCAACAACCGGAAATTCTTGTTTCGTTTGTACAAAAGGTTTCACAACTTGCAAAGCTATTGATGGAAGTTATGTTAAAGGTCAAATGTTAGGTTGTGCTCCGGGAGGTTCAGTTAATGCTTCACAAATTACTACAAATAATGTTGGAATTATCGGTGTGTGTATGGAAAGTAAAGTTATAACAACTCCGGGTTCAGGATTATTGGTTTGGATTAAACCTGATTTTAAATTGTGATTTAATATATATATATATATATCAGATGTCTTCTTTTGGAAATGATATTGTTTGTAAAAATATACAATGTAATACGGTAAATGGAAATGCTCCTACCGGGGGGTCTACTAAGTGGCAAAACCTACCCGGTGGTAATGATATAGAAAGGACCGTTGGTGACGTATACGTAAACAATTTATACGGCAGAGACGTTTTGAATACTTCAATTATAAATTTTCGATATTTGAAAAATATTTTAAATAATGGAAAGGCACAAATTGAATTGAAGGATGGAACTGATAATAGTGTTATAATCGTTACAGGCAGTGAACTGCAAGTAAATACAACTTTCGGTTTGATAGTAAACGGTGATGCAAAAATCAATGGAAAAACAGAACTGGTCGCACCAGATAATACCACAAATCTTGATTTATTTGGAAATAAAACATCAGGTAATAGTTTCATAAGTTTAATTACCTCAGGTGTAGATTTATCGAGTGTTTCAACGATATATTTTATAAATTTTCAAACGAAACCTGATTCAGCTGTACCTAAATTTTTTAGTATCAATATGAAAGGTGATATAATAGGATGTAATGATATAGAATGCAATAACATTATAATTAATGCACAATTAGGTTCCAAGACAAATTTAGAATTACAAGGGCCAAAATCTGCTAATTCAACATTTATAGATTTGAATACATCACTGGTTGATGAAGCAGCAGTTGATTCAGTGTATGCTTTGCAGTTTCGAAAACGACCTGATATACCATCAAATGAATTTTTTAGAATTAATATGTTAGGTGATATCCGAGGTGCTAATTTAATAAAAGCTGATATTGTTCAAACTCCTGTCGCGGATATAAATATTTTGAAAGTAAATAAAGAATTGAATTATGAAGAAATTTCAAGAGTAACTACGCTTTCAGCACCCGGAAATGAAAATATACGAACCATTCAATTTCCTAATGATAGTTTCATTATTTACTTGGATTTTGCTACTATAGCTACTGATGGTACAGACGATATCAAGTTCAAGATAACACACGCCGATACTTCAATTCAACCAAAGATTGGTACGGAATATCTTTTGAGATGTTCAACGATAACGGTCAATACCACAAAAGCAAAAAGATTTACATTAAATTCAAGTGTAAATTATATTGAAGCTGATGACGAAGTTGAGTTAAGAATAACGGACATTTCCGGTGAACAATTTGCAAATAACACTTTACGTTTTTTATTGGAATTGATACGTATACCGTATATTTAGTAATAAATTTCTTCGGTTTTTTCAGGGGGACAAAAAACCTCAAAAAAATAAAATCCACTTAAAGAGTGTAACTCAATAGTGTAAACAAAGCAAGATGAATACTTCACATGATATTCAAAATCTTGTTGACGAAGTTAAAACAAAATTATCGAGTGATGAGTATTTGAAATTTTGCAATTTACTCAAAGAAAGGCATAAAGAAGAATCTCAAAACATTCTTTGTGAATTGATATATGTCAAACCAAGGATTGTCAAAGTTGACCCCGAAAAAAATGAAGGTTGTTGTGATTTTTGGATGGATACCTCATTTACAAAAATATTAACAAAAATTACAAAGAAAGGTTATGAAGACATAAATAATGGAATAAATGAAAAAGGGTATCATAGACATTATTTGGATTCTAAACACAAGGACTCCCCTACACATATTAAAACTAAACAATTCTATGATTTAAATATTGAAAATGAAGATGAAAAAGAATATTCGGCATATGTTGAATGGGTAAATATCATATCTTTAAAAATGGTGAAATGATTTAAGAACAATTAACATATATCTTATTGAAACATTAATTAATTTACTTTTTATTTACTTTCAATTTTATCTTTATCTTTTTATTGTAGATTTATTTATTTATTTTTTATTGTAGATTTTTTATTTATTTTTTATCGTACTCACATTTAATCACGTAATTTATTCACTATTTATTACGTAATTATTTCTTTAGGGTTTTCTCTTGTATTTATTAATCATTTATTATCGTCTTTAGGGTTTTGGGGGGGTTATAATCGGTAGTATACTACTCACATAGACTTTTTACCACGACATACTATTGCATACTTTATCAAATCATTATTGTAATTTTCACAACAAAATATGCACAAGGATTCATTAAAATCTAGCTTTATATTTCTACTACACACTATACATTTATTACATCTTATAAGATCTTCAAATACTTCTTTCATTTCAAGTTGATGTTTCATAAAGTAAATCTTGTCTTGAATATCAAGAGGAAGATCATTGAAAGTAGTAGTCATTGTGATTTGTTCTACCTTATGAAGTCTAACTCTTTAAGTGGAAAATTTTAGTTACAAAAAACATTTTCTAATATGCATTCACTCATTATAAAAAAGTCTTTCAAAAATAAAAAGAGTCTTTTGAATAATGTACAATAAATTTGCAATAAGTAAAAATATGTTATACAAATATATACCAACATTCACTCATTATAAAAAAGTCTTTTGAAAATAAAAGAGTCTTTTAAGAAATGTACAATAAATTTACAATAAGTAAAAATATATTATTAAAGTATATACAAACATTTACTCGCTCATTATAAAAAAGTCTTTTGAAAATAAAAGAGTCTTTTTTATGAATACACAAATTTATATTACAAGACCAAAAGGAAAGCGAGCACCTCTTTGATTTATTGGACGATTTACAATAGGTTTTGAAACTACTTGAGGCTGAGGACTTTGTTTCATAGATCTATTTTTGCTAGATTTCTTTGAATATCTTTTTCTAGGCTGTGTACCTTTTTTAGAATGATATTCTTTTGCACATTTCTTTAATGTTTCATTCCATTCAGCTCGCGTCATTTATATATTAATATATATATTTTTTATGGTTGATTAGCTCTACTTGCACGTTGTCCTCTTGTAAATATTTGCGGACTTGTTGCAAGTGGACTTACTTCTACACCCATATATTCAACACCACTAGTATCATCATCGTCTTCTTGATTTTTCATAGCTGCATTGAATAAAGCTTGTTGAAATACAGGATTGACAACGGTTCTTCTAGAACTACCTGACTCGCCTTGATTTTCTGGAGTATTTAATGGTGATGGTGAAATTCGTATATCTTTTTGTAAACTGTTTAATCTAAAATTTAACTGATTAGTTTCTAATTCATTCAAAAAATCTTCTTCTTCTTCAAATTCAGATTCAGGTGATATAGGAGTTCTTATTGGAGTTTCTACATCAGATTCACTTAAATCTGCAAACCTTTGTAAATTGTCCGCTCTCGTATAATTTTCCGGGACAAAAACATTAACATCATTTCGTTTTAAATTTTGAATCAAATCAGATGGATTTATAAATGAAGTTTGTGAAATTGAATTATAAAAGTCCACAGAATTCTGAGAAGGTGCAGTCATTGAATAATTTTTTGATGCTAAATTAGAATACCCTTTAAAAATTGATTTATTTGATGCAGCATTTTTAAACCCTGATTCATTTAAACAATATTGTCTAACAATATCATCAGTCAAAATCTTTCTCATATTATATATATTATATATATTATATAAAATTATCGTCTTCGTCTATTTTGTTGCCTATCGGCTGGATGAGGTGCTCTTAAAATCCTTCCAAAACGTCTTAATTGACCACTAGCTTTGCATTGAATTTGATTTCCAAGCGGACGACCTGATGGTGCAGGGTCCTTGTACCCACAATAAATTCTATTATTAAGTCTTCGTTGAGCTTGTGTTTGATTTGCTCTTACCATAATTATATATATATATATCTAATTTAAAAAAATTATCGTAAATCAATTTCTGTTTCATTATCTTTATTATTTTTATTTTGACTTCGTGTTCTTTTAGAAATTCTATTGGAAGATGAAACTCCTTCTTTTTTCAAAGTTTTTTCTTTTTTATTTTGTTTAACTACTAATTCTTTTACCGTGGGCTCATTAGTCTTTTTGTTAGAAGCATTTCCTTTGACTTCTAATAATTCTCTTGGTTTATATCGTCTAGCTAAAGTCTCATTACCATCCTCAATAACATAACTTAATCCTTTTATTGATTTTACTTTATATATTTTTGTAGACCATTTTTGAGACTCTTTATCAAATGTTTTAGTTTTAATTTTAATTCTTACTTTATCTCCAGGTTTTATACCTACTTTTTCAAGAAGTTCGGTCAATTTATTTCTTTTTAATAAAATATTTCTAATTATTTTTGTATATGACATATTATCAGGCGCGGACCTATTAATATTTCCAACATTTTGTGTGCTATTATAATTTTTAACAATAGAGTCTAAATAATCAACCCAATTTACGCTATCTTTACTTGCAGAGTTCGCTTCTAATTTTATTTTCAATGTTTTATTGAATCTTTCAATCATACCCATAGTTGAATGGTCATCAGGCTCATTTAAATAGTGTTCAATATCATTGTCTTTTAATAATTTTTTCATAGCTTTGTTTGTAAATTCTGATCCATTATCAGTTGTCAATACATTCATTTTTGAATCTTTTATTAATTTTTTAAAAACCGGTATAATTCCCTCAGCACTTTCAATGTTTTTATTATTTTTATCTTTGACCGTTTTTGATTTGAGTGCATATGCATAAGCCGTTCTTGTGTTTACATTAATAGCCGTTAAAATTACAGAAAATCCTTTATTTTGTCTTTTAACATTTGGTTTAAATGCTAAATCAGCTTGAATATAATTTTTATTAGGGTCTTTACCATAAATAGGAAACAATTCTTTTCTATTTAATTTCTTTTTTTGAGAAAATGTTTGATTAAGCTCGGTGGCTTCAATAGCTTCTTTGACTTGCTTTTCGGTAACTTTATACCCACGAGATTTTAATTTAGTTGTAAATGATGATACACCACTCAATCCTATTTCAGGATCTAAATAAAACTTTTGTATTTCTTTTTCAGAAATTGATTTACTCATTGTTTAATATAATAAACCTTATTTATTGTCACTAACAATATCTTTGTGTCCCCAAGGTATTATATTAAATGTTTCCAACTGAATAAAACCTTTATCATAATTAAAAGAAAATGATTTTGTTTCACTTCTTGTTTCAATTCCAAGAGCTGCATATTGTTTATCGGTAAGTGATGATTTTTTAGGCTTTCTTAAAACATCATATTTTATTTCAATTACTTTGTTTTGTTCATTTAACATCATATTTGTTATTTCATTATGATTTAGACTTTGTGAATTTTGAAAATTTAATGAAAATCCTTTCACTTTAGTCATTGTTGTTCCATCATCAAATAATAATGAATATGATTTAGGTGCTGTGGCTACATACTCAATGCATTTTTTATTACCTAATTCATCAGTCAATTCACCTAAATAATCTCCTAATTGTTCTTTGTAAATATGTATATTTGTTTTGTTTTCAATATAAATCACAGAGTCCGTATCGTGATATAATACATTTTCAAATCCTACATCATCCATTAAATTGTACAATTTAATTCTTGCATAAGCGGTAGTAAAAACACCAATAACTTCATTCACACTAAAATTTGTTTCAGCATATTCATCTAATATATTAAATCCTATGTGATATTTCACATCATCATTTACTTGTGGAATAGGTTGAATAACAACATTATCATTTCTAGAATCTGATAAAATGTCGTATATCTCAGCATTGTTGCAATATTTATTTTGTCTTTTATTAGGTTTCAAGCAATATCTTCCCCACAAATTATTAAGAAAAAGTTTGGCTATAGTTCTCATTCCTTCATTTTTATATATATTTTCTTTGTCTAACAATATTCCTTCTTTCTCAAAATATTTTTTTATATACAAATTTTTATCTTCATCATTTTGTACCCACTCAGGAAAATCATTTGCCTCTTGTTTTATTTTTAAAAAAGTATTGATAAAACTTTCAAATATTTTATAAGATGTGTTTTCCCAGTGTACAACTTGATGAATTTTTTCAATCACATAGCCTTTCTTCAAAGCTAATTTTACTTCTTCGGTGCACCAAGTTCCAATCATTTTTGTCAATGGAAATGTAAGCTTTTCCATCTTGGACTGTCCCCGGGTCCTTAATGGTAACACAGCCATTTCCAAATCATTTGGAGGAATAATGGTACACTTTATAACCCCAAAAAATTGTTCTATATTTCTTATACCTAATAAGTCGATTTCATTATATATTTTTAAAGGATGTCCAAATGGAAATAAACAATATTTTAAAACCCAAGGATACAAACTTGTAAAATCTACATACCTAATTATTTCCCCTTCCTTACATTTATGGTATAATTTTTTAGGATCTGTTCTACCACCAAATAATGCATCTCTAAAATGTATTGGTACATTATACGTATTTAAAAAATCAATAACATTTTTATTGTGCTTTCGTAATTCATTAAACTCATTTTCCCAAATGTATACGACATTGTATCCTAATTCTTTTAATTTTTCAAGCCGTTTATTTGTTTCTTCATTCAATTGAAAAAATGTTTTATTAAAGTTGTAATTCTTTCTAAACATTTTGTTTTTGTACACTTCAGGATTTCCGTGATAATAATCTCCTAAAAATTCATAAATTGTATTTGTTGCAGGGTCATAACCATCTACATATTTATGTCTTGCATTATTTCCAAAATAGAAATTAGGAATTTTGTATTCTTTTATTAGATTTTCTATCTTATTTGTATGCTTTATATATTCTAACCATTTGTCTCCTATTTTTGATTGTTGTTTTCCTTTTGTAATATTACTCAATATTGCTATTGAATTTTCAGGCATATGTATATACCTATGAATTGTTTGAGTTAAAGATGCAATAGTCAAATAACTTGTAGGATCAATTTCATCATTTGTTATTTCCAAAATCATTTTTCTATATTCCATCCATCCTAATCGTAAAATTCTAACATCACTTTGACAATATTCTAAAATTTCTTTTTGCATATCAAAAGTGAATTTTTCATTCCAATAATACCAATCTAAAAATTCTTTCCGGGCTTCATTTTTCATTTGATTAAAACCATAATAATGTTTATCGGGAAGTGGACCTATATATTCTTTATTTTTTGGTGTATTAAATTTGTGCGGAAAATACCCTTTTTCTCTCCTTTCAAAGAAAATATTTTTGAAAATTTGCTAAGAGGATTTGTTAGATGTAAATAGCTGTCCATTAATGTAACATTTTGATATTTCAAATACATTATTTTACCACCATTTTGCACAATTTCGGGAATTTCATTCATTGTTGTCATTATGTATTCAACAATCAATACATAATCATATTTTGAACCATTGTGTGCAATAAAAGTAAAGTCTTTGTGTTGATTAGAAAAAAGAAATTTGCAAGCTTCTTCAATGTTGTAATGAACAAATGATTCTCCATTTGAGTATTGTGTAACACTTAAATTGACTTCGTGCTTTCTTTCATTATATGCTTCAAAATCAAAAAAATCCTATTTTTTCTTCTTCTATTATTTCTTTTGGTTTTTTCTTTGTAATATAACAAATATGATTTCTTACATCACAATATAACTTACAATTTGGACAATATTCGTGTCCACAAATATGTTGTTCTTTTCTTGTATCATATATTTGTTTACATTCACCTTTGCATTTATGAAAGTATTTACAAGCTGTCCCTTTCTTATGTAAATCATAACATTTTTTATTTAGAAATTTTATATTACATTCTTGACAATATATAGCTTGTTTCCAATCAATATATTGTTTTGTTTTCGTTTTTGAAAAATCACATAATTTGCTACGACATTTATAGCATTTTCGTTTGTAAAGTTTTCCATAAAATGCCTCAATTTTTGTAATAGGTTCAAAGTGACCAAAACTTGAATTAAGATGATAATAAACAAAATTCCATTCAGCCCTTTTTGGTAACCCTTCTTTTGAAGGTGGGTACATTATTGTACAACCCAAATCAGTCATTCCGTGAATAATTATATTTCTATCAAACTTTTCCTCAAATAAATTAATGTCATCAAATCCTATACCGTCTTCAGGATTAAATTCTAATTCTTTCATTAATTCTATGGCTTCTTTTGTTAATCTATTTCTTTTATCTTGGTGAACATTGTGATAAATGGTTGAAGATGCATTTTCTTTATAATACATTACAAGGCAAGATTTAGCAAAACATTGTTCATCTTGAATGGTAATCACACTTTTTTTGGATTTTAATTCTTGTACCGTTTTGGGCATAGGCAAAGGAGCACCTTTTCCATTTAATTTTTTGAAATTTAATAAAGAAATTGTAATTGAATTTGCACGACCTCTATCATCTCCGCTTTGAATCATTCCATCTAATTTTTCATAAAAATCAGTTTCATTTTTTGCACTAATAAAATCAGATTCTCCATTTTGAAATGATATACCAAATTGAAAGTGTTTAACATCTTCAGAATTTTGATCAGTTTTTTTGTTCATTAATTTCATCCAATATTCTAAAGGCTTTCCCGAAAAACTTAAATAAATCTGCAAATATTCAATCACCACAAGTGACATCACGACCTATTGCAAATTTACCAACAAATAATAACAACCGAGGACCTGCAAGATTTCCTTTTAATTTAATTGTGTGAATTTCTTCGGTTTTTTCAGGGGGACAAAAAACCTCAAAAAAATAAAATCCACTTAAAGAGTGTAACTCAATAGTGTAAACAAAGCAAGATGAATACATTAGACTTACATTGTTGGATTGAACGTAAGGATGGTTCTATTTAGGACCCGACTCCAATAATTATGGAAGATTTTATTTTCATGTTTCGTAATATAAGTGACAAAACAAGATACTATGAAAAATATGAAGGTGATGAATTAAACAATGCTTGCAAAAATGTTTTTGATGCTATCAAAAAATTTGAAAAAGATAATAGAGAAGGAAAGTTGGCCCAGCGGCAAACTGCACAGTCGTAATTATGCGGCACAGGTCGTTACGATATGCAGATATAGTGTGTTCTCAGAGGAACAGGTCGTGCTTTGGTTGAGGCACGACACCTTCGCCCAAAGGCGGAAGATTCAGGCTAAAATTGTGTTTGTACAACGCGTTGTGGAACGCAGATACTAACGGAAGTCGTGAACCACGACCACGCTGATACCAGTTGTTCGGTTGTGAGGACTGAACCAGTCTCACAAGGGTGCAAGTAACACTTACAGGGAATATGGTACAGGGACCATAGGTTGATATCGGAATACTTTGTATACTGTCGGATATTTCTTTATACTTAGATGAACTTTCACTGTTTGAAGTTACAAGACACCAGAGGTCAGTGCCAATGTGTAACTAATTCAAAAACTGACATGAGAGCTTGTTCAGCTCTTTAAGTAGTAACATGTCGACTCGAATTCCCTCAGATCTCATCCGAATTCGACAGTCACATGCTCAGTCACTTCATGTTCACATATCCTCTGACAGGTCTTGTCATTTGGCCCTTGGGCTGTAGCTGCCAGTCATACAGTGATCTCTGCTCTGAATTACTGAATAGTCATAGATCTGATGATGTGGCAAGATCTGGGACTCTCCTGGTTTCCCTCCAGATCTGTGTGGCTGTTTGAATATAAAATGGTTCCCCCCCCATTTCTGGAATGGTTTCCCACCAATTCTCTCAACCTGATCTGCTGTGGTTGCAGATGTTCAAAAAGTCACAAGCTGTCAGTCACCCTTGTCATACCTCGCGGTCATACTGGTGACTGTCACTGGTGCTGTCACTCGTCATTCAGACACGACTGTCTCTCGTCTGACTCGCGATACACCCTAGTACAATAAAAGTGAAATAATGGTTTACCCAATCTTCAAAACTATTGACTTTACAACCACATTTTGTCATATGTTGGTCAGCTTTCGCCACACACATCGAATTGAAATATCCTAATGCATCGTTTCGGTAATTTGGAATATAAAGATTATTCACATTGAATTGTCCACTTCCTAATCTTCCAGATTTAAAGTCAAAGTAACTTGGTATATAAGTAGGACCGATTTTATTGTCGATTTGCACAAGACCGAGAGATTTGGTTTGATAATCCCCTATACGTTGGACAACATATATTTCATCAATCGATTGAGAACTTAAACTAAATCGTGTAGATTTATTCATACCGTCGTGTGAAGATGTGAAAGAATAGTAATTCTTGAACGGAATTTCAAGAAATCCATCTCTTTTTAATTTTGCGTCGACTGCCGAATCATAGACTCCATTTGAGAAGGTGATAGTTTCAATTGTAAAATAAAGTTTTTGTAAAGTAAATCTTCCACCTGAAATTAAAGCTTGTTGACCGTCGTTATTTAAACCATTTCCTAATCCCAAGCTATTTTGAACAGCACCTAAAACTTCCGGACCATGCAAATAAAATCGAAGTTGAATAGGGGGCAAAAGAGATGTATCTAAATAACTCGGCTCGCTCTCTCCTATAAAGCTTCTAAATTCTTGAATTATAAAAGGTCGAAATGTTTTATAATAATCAAGGTCGGTCACTTCAATTTCTTGGTTTTGTAAAACTCTTTGATAACTAATTTCTTTATTTAAAGTAGTTTGTAAATTGTCTAGAACCGTAGCGACGGTGCTATAACCATTATAACCACTTTGGATTTGCACACCTCCAGCCGTGCATTCTACCCGAGAGATTAATTTTTCTAAACCATTTGGAAGCATTGTTCTCAAAAAATCAGCACCTCCCGGAATGGTAATATTGGCATCGTTCGCTCGAGCTTCACAATGCATCGAAAGTGATTTTAAATTTATAATTACGTTTGACGGAAGATTTAGAGTGATTGTAGAATTATTTGTTGCGGTGTCTTGATTTGTGGTTTCAAGCCTAAAATAATTAGTGCTATACCCGGAAACTTTTTGAAGTGCGTACGCAAGAGTTAATGGCAAAGACATTCTTTTATATATAGTATATTAGTAACATAAATAAAAAAAATTAAAATTGTGAAAGTTCTTTGATAATTATTGACATAGAATAACTTATACTTCCGTCCCTTGCTTCCGTGGGGGAAACTAAAGGTATGGGTCTGTTTTTAGAGTATAGGTGTGTTATAACTATTTACGAAATTGATAACATTTTCGTCATTTTTTTGTAATTCTTTGAAATTACTTTCCCACATTACAACAACTTTATATCCGAGACTTTGAATTTTTTCTAATCTTTTTTTGGTCTCATAGTACAGTTGATAAAATGTTTTATTTGTGGCATAATTTTTTCTAAACATATTCTTACCATTTGTTTTTGGATTTCCATGCCAAAAATCTCCAAGAAATTCATATATAGTATTTGTCGCAGGGTCATAACCATCGACATATTTGTGCCTTTCATTGTTTCCAAAATGGAAATGAGGAATTTTGTATTCTTTGATTAAATTATCAATTTTATTTGTATGTTTTACATATTCCAACCAAATGTCACCTACTCTTGATTGTTGTTTTCCTTTAATGACACTATTCAAAATAGCTATGGAATTTTCGGGCATATGTAAATATCTATGAATTGTTTGTGTTAAAGAAGCAATCGTTAAATAGGCTGTGGGGTCAATTTCCTCATTTGTAATTTCTAAAATTTTCTTTCTATATTCCATCCATCCTAATCGTAAAATTCTTACATCACTTTGACAATAATCTAATATTTCTTTTTGCATATCAAATATATATTCATCGTTTGTCATTTGTTTATGCCACTCCAAAAATTCATTTCGGCTATCCTCTTTCATTTGATTATAACCATAAAATGATATATCGGGAATTTCGCCTACATAATTTTTATTTTCAGGGGTATTAAACTTGTGAGGAAAATAACCTTTCTTCTCACCTTTTAAATCGAATATTTTTGAGAATTTACTTAATGGATTTGTTAAATGTAGGTAGCTGTCCATTAATGTCACGTTTTGATAATTTAGATACATTTTTTTACCACCATTTTGCACCGTTTCAGGAATTTCATCCATTGTTGTCATTATGTATTCGATGATAAGAACATAATCATACTTACTTCCATTATGGGCTATGAAAGTGAATCCTTTATGTTTATTAGCAAATAAAAATTTGCAAGCATCTTCGATATTGTTGTGAACAAATGATTGTCCGTTTGAATATTGTGTAACACTCAGATTAACTTCATGCTTTGTTTCATTATATGCTTCAAAATCGAAAAATCCTATTTTATCTTCATCAATAATATCTTTTGGTTTTTTGGGGGTAATGTAACATTGATGTTCTCTCATGTCACAATATAATTTACAATTTGAACAAAATTCATGTCCACAAATATGTTTTTGTTCTTTTCTTATGTCGTAAACCTTTTTACACTCACCTTTGCACCTATGGAAATGTTGACAAGCTGTCCCTTTTTTATGTAAATCATAACATTTTTGATTTGGAAATTTTATATTACAATCTTCACAATGGATAGCTTTTCCCCACTCAATAAATGGTTTAGCCCCTTTTTTAGAAAAATCACACAATTTACTTTAACATTTAAAACACCTTGGTCGGTCGGCTATTCCATAAAATGCTTCGATTTTTGTTATTGGTTCGTAATGTCCAATACTTGAATTTAGATGATAATAAACAAAATTCCATTCCGGTCTGTCGGGTAAACCTTCTTTGGATGGTGGGTACATTAATGTACAACCTAAATTTGTCATTCCGTGAATTGTAATATTTTTGTTGAATTTTTCTTCAAAGACATGAATGTCATCAAATCCTATACCGTCTTCGGAATCAAATCCTAATTCTTTCATTAAACTTGTTGCTTCTCGTGTTAAACGATTTTTGATATTGTTGCAAATATGATTGTAGACTTTGTAAGTTATTTCTTCGATGTCTTTTTATCTTTGTAATGCATAATAATGCAAGATTTTGCAAAACATTGTTCATCCTTGACGGTGATACAACTTTTCTTTTGTTTTAATTCCTCCACAGATTTTGGTACCGACAATAGTTGACCTTTTCCATTCGGTTTCTTAAAATTTAATAAAGAAATTGTGATGAAATTTACAGCCCCTCTTTCATTTCCGGACTGAATCATTCCTTCTAATTTTTTATAAAATTCGATTTCATTTTTTGCACTTAAAAATTCCGAAGAACCATCTTGAAAGTTTACACCAAATTGAAAGTGCTTTACATCTTCCGAAGCTTGGTCAATTTTTTTATTAATCAAATTCATCCAATAATTCAAAGGTTTACTAAGAAATCTATTAAACTTGATTTTCATACTTACTCCGGAATTTCCACCCTTATCTACAAAATCCTTTGTAACGTCTTTGTCCGTAAATAGTTCTTCATATTCTTGCCGAGAAAGCAAATCACTAAGAACTATTAAATCTTCCTTTCCCTTTTCAAAATTTTTTATTTCTGATTGTAATTTTTGTTGTTTATCTTCTTTGGTAAATTCTTCATCTATTTTCTTTTTTTCAATTTGATTTATTTTACTCCATTGTTCCTTTGTTAATTGTCTTGAACTTGATGCTTTCAAATTTCCGGCCCTGAGTAGTAAGTGTCCGACTATACGGTACGCTTTTTTATCACTATAAAAACCCTATGAAAACCCTATGACACATGGCATAACCCTATGTCATATATGTCATAAGTCATACAAGGAAATGACAAGGGAAAATGATAAGAAAAATGATAAGTAAATGACAAGAAAAATGACAAGTAAAATGACAAGAAAATGACAAGTAAAATGACAAGGAAATATACAATAAATATACAATAAATAATTACGTAATAAATGATAAATAAATTACGTAAATAAATGTGTAACAAAATAAGATTTAAATAAGTTCTAAAATAAATTAAAATAAGTTCTTAAATAAATTATATAAATGATGTATATTATTACATATATATATTATAAATTGTTCTTAAGTTATTTCAATCTTCCTCTTCAAAACATTCTTCACAATAGCAACCCTTTGATGTATCTTCTTTTTTACATTTGGTACAAAGATAGCCTTCACAACCTAAACATACACTCCACCCTAAGTCATCTATAGCTTCACAATAATCAAACTCTCCATCTTCATCATAGCCATAATCGGAAATGTCTTCAATACATCCACAACATACACATCCAATTTCGTCTAATCCTTGGTCACTATTATTTGTTTTGCTTTCCCCTATCGTTTTAACCTCTTCCATTCTTCTTTCTTTCATCTTTTGTAAAAATTCCTCCATTTCAAGTTGCTCTTTCATATAATAAATCTTTTCTTGAATGTCAAGAGGAAGATCATTGAAAGTAGTAGTCATTGTGATTTGTTCTACCTTATGAAGTCTAACTCTTTAAGTGGAAAATTTTCGTTACAAAAAACTTTTCTAATATACATTCACTCATTATAAAAAAGTCTTTTCAAAAATAAAAGAGTCTTTTGAGAAATGTAGTATAAATTTATAATAAGTAGAAATATATTACTCAAATACAAATCAAGATACATTCACTCATTATAAAAAAGTCTTTTCAAAATAAAAGAGTCTTTTAAGAAATGTACAATAAATTTACAATAAGTAAAAATATGTTATACAATATACAAATACATAATACAATACACATACGATACAAGTCTTTTTAAAATAAAAGAGTCTTTTAAGAAATGTACAATAAATTCATATGTAGGTTTTTTCTGCTTTTTTGTCCCCCTGAAAAAACCGAAGAAAATTATTACTAAATATACGGTATACGTATCAATTCCAATACAAAACGTAAAGTTTCATTTGCAAATTGTTCACCGGAAATGTCCGTTATTCTTAACTCAACTTCGTCATCAGCTTCAATATAATTTACACTTGAATTTAATGTAAATCTTTTTGTTTTTGTGGTATTGACCGTTATCGTTGAACATCTCAAAAGATATTCCGTACCAATCTTTGGTTGAATTGAAGTATCGGCGTGTGTTATCTTGAACTTGATATCGTCTGTACCATCAGTATCTATAGTAGCAAAATCCAAGTAAATAATGAAAATATTATTAGGAAATTGAATGGTTCGTATATTTTCAATTCCGGGTGCTGAAAGCGTAGTTACTCTTGAAATTCCTTCATAATTCAATTCTTTATTTACTTTCAAAATATTTATATCCGCGACAGGAGTTTGAACAATATCAGCTTGTATTAAATTAGCACCTCGGATATCACCTAACATATTAATTCTAAAAAATTCATTTGATGGTATATCAGGTCGTTTACGAAACTGCAAAGCATACACTGAATCAACTGCTGCTTCATCAACCAGTGATGTATTCAAATCTATAAATGTTGAATTAGCAGATTTTGGCCCTTGTAATTCTAAATTTGTCTTGGAACTTAATTGTGCATTAATTATAATGGTATTGCATTCTATATCATTACATCCTATTATATCACCTTTCATATTGATTCTAAAAAATTTAGGTACAGCTGAATCAGGTTTCGTTTGAAAATTTATAAAATATATCGTTGAAACACTCGATAAATCTACACCTGCGGTATTTAAATTTATGAAACTATTACCTGATACTTTATCTCCCAATAAATCAAGATTTGTGGTATTATCGGGTGCGACCAGTTCTGTTTTTCCATTGATTTTTGCATCACCGTTTACTATCAAACCGAAAGTTGTATTTACTTGCAGTTCACTGCCTGTAACGATTATAACACTATTATCAGTTCCATCCTTCAATTCAATTTGTGCCTTTCCATTATTTAAAATATTTTTCAAATATCGAAAATTTATAATTGAAGTATTCAAAACGTCTCTGCCGTATAAATTGTTTACGTATACGTCACCAACGGTCCTTTCTATATCATTACCACCGGGTAGGTTTATCCACTTAGTAGACCCCCCAGTTGGAGCATTTCCATTTACCGTATTACATTGTATATTTTTACAAACAATATCATTTCCAAAAGAAGACATCTGATATATATATATATATTAAATCACAATTTAAAATCAGGTTTAATCCAAACCAATAATCCTGAACCCGGAGTTGTTACAACTTTACTTTCCATACACACACCGATAATTCCAACATTATTTGTAGTGATTTGTGAAGAATTAACTGACCCTCCCGGTGCACAACCTAACATTTGACCTTTAACATAACTTCCATCAATAGCTTTACAAGTTGTGAATCCTTTTGTACAAACGAAACAAGAATTTCCGGTTGTTGAATTTTGAACACAAACTCCAATAGGCATACAATTTTGATTAGATTGACTTGCCGAAGCTGCATATATTTTTACACCATTTACATCTGAAAATCATCAGAAAATTGAACAATATCTCCAGCATTTATTGTAGCTCCGGTATTATTTACAAAAGTAAATACATCACCTGTATGAGGGACCGGACTTGTGGGTAATGTTGCCGTATATGAATTTGTCAAACCTGTCAAAGGAATTCCTGAGGTCGTCAATGATGATGTTGGCGTTGTATATGCCCAGTCTATGCTACTTACAAGTCGTATAGCACTACAATCCAAATCTCCGCTTAAATTAATGTTATTTCCAGAATTACCGACAGCCAAAACTTGACTTAATGAACCAATACTTCCAGAATTTACAGCACCAGATTTTATTTCACCGGAAACTGAATCATAATATAATTGTAAATTTTCTAATGTAACATCTGGACTTGGTCTTATAGGTTTTACCGTAAATGAACTAGGATTTATAGAATTTAATTCAGCACCGCTTGCGTTCAAAATTATTGTATTATCAATAGCCGTAGCACTTTGTGAAGAATTTTGACCGCTCAAAGCACCAATATTAATAGAATTTTCGCCAGCCAAATATTCCCCTGCAAATTTTCCAATATTGACTGAATTCACAGAAGCAAAGCTTTGCCCAGCGTCGTCCCCAACGTTCACGACGAAAGCATTACATTGATTGTTGCCGGCCCCGCTGCCTATGCATATTGAATCGTTCAAACAATTAAAAGCCCCACTATTTCGGCCTATCAAAACCGAACGGTTTGCATTTGGAAAACCATCATTTTGAGTCGATTCGCCAATAGAGACCAACCCGTTACCCGCTGTGCCCGCTTTAATTCTAAATAAATTTCCATCACATTCTTCTTGATTTATTATAAGTTTTCCGGTTCCCGTAAAAGAAATATCATTTGTGGTAGTTGTACTTCCTTGGTCGGTAACAGATTGTAAATTTTGGTTAGCCCCGGAAGGAAGGTTTTGAAGCAAAGAACCGTCACCAATAAATTTTCCAGAATTCAAAGTAATATCACGGGTGTTTAAAATTAAAGGTCCATCATTTAAAAGTACACCTGCTCCAAGTGGTTCTACATTCAATGTGGTTTGCATAAAGGACCATTCATTGATACCATTGTCTCCTATTTTCAATTTTGTTTGGGGAACAGGGTCTAAAGATTTAATTTCAAAAGAACTATCAAGTTCATCCAAACCTATAGAAAATTTTGCTTTACTTGCAGGATTGTTCAAAATGAAATCATAAAAATTGATATTATTTACCAAATTTAAATCACCGTCAGTTTGTAACTTCATAAATTCCCTTTGATTATTTACATCAAAATTATCAATAAAATCAATATCATTTTGATATAAAAAATCTGAAGCCATATGAATTGTTTGACAAGGATTTGAATTATCACCTATTTGATTTACATTTATTTGATTAATTGTTAAAGGGTCAGGAATAGTTATGGATGGAGTGGAACTTCCATTAAATGTACTTGCAACTATATTATTTCCAAATGAAGACATTATAAATTACAATATAAATAAAAAATTTATTAATTTGCAAGTTTCATAAACACCGTTCCAAATTTATCAGTTGGATTCGCTTTGAATACATATAATCCATTTACATTTGTAATAGTTTCAACCGGAGGAACATTATTTGTTTCTACAATAGGCAAACCATCAAATCTTACTTTCATTTGATTTGCTTTTGCAGCCATATTCAAATTTACACCACCCGGGTCACCGCTTTGACTTCCATCATACTTTGGACTTGGAAATTATATTATAGTTGGTCTTACAGAAATCATTTTGGGAATAAATCTTGGAACATAAATGCTTCTTCATTTATAGTTAAAACGCACATTTTTTTTGGGTAGTTTCCCTTCAATAGAATACATATATTTTGTCTATATATCAATAGCCTTATATGAAAAAGTCTTTCTAAAGCAAAAAGTGTTTTATAGTGAAAACGCACATTTTTTTTGGGTAGTTTCCCTTCAATAGAATACATATATTTTGTCTATATATCAATAGCCTTATATGAAAAAGTCTTTCTAAAGCAAAAAGTGTTTTATAGTGAAAACGCACATTATTTTTGAACAGTTTTTTTGTCAATAGAATACATAAATATGATATGCAATAATATGCTTATGTATGCTTGTGCTATGCTCTTGTGTGCTAAGTGTAAAACAAAATTGGGAAACAAATAAATATATATATACTACTATTACAATTGGCTGTCTATTTCAGCTAAAATTCCGGTCACATGCCGGTGTTGCACAAAGCTAATTGCTCTCTACAAAAGTACTCAGCAAAGGTCATCGGACGGTACTATCAGGACTACCGATTAACAAAGGTCCTGGTCTTCCTCTTCCTCTCGTTTCGCCTCGGTTCCACCATCGGGAATATCAGGGCAATCGGGAAAATATTCACCTTCCTGGTCAGCACTTTGGCTTTCCAGAGGAGGGGGTTGGTTCGAGGCCATTGAAACAGTCCTAAAAGTGTTGGACCATTGCATAAACTCAGCCTGAAATTGGCGCAGCTGAGCCATTTCCTGTTCCAATGCCTGAAGCTTTTTTTCGGTTTTGGTTAACCGTTTTTGGGTCTGACGTCGCAGTGCCTTCTCCTCGTTCAAGGCATGCATAGTGACCCAAGGGCCACTTTCACGAAACTCTTCCCAATTTTATGGGCCACACTCATCCCAGTGAGAGGGCCAATTACCGTCTTCGTCGGTAATATCGTCGCCAACATAGAGGTCGTAGTCCTCAAGTTCCGATTCTTCTTCGGACATGTCGTCGTGAGCTTCTTCATCGGCCTTTCTCTTACGACTTATCGAGGGCCCTGCTTCACTCGCCTCTTTCGCAATTGCTTTCTTTACTGGTTTCTTTACTGCCTTCAGTTTTTGTGAAGTTTTCCCCTCAGCCTTGGTTCGTTTAGCTTCCAAAGCTTTAACCAATCGCTCTTTCGCTTTTGAGAGTCCTTCAGGCGTGTGATACCCGCATCTGCGCACGCCGTCCCCATTCTTTACGGGCTTTCCGCACAAAGTTCCATCCTTTCTATAGTGTTTACACGTACCATCGGTCGAACCCGAAACAGTAATACCCTGCGAATTTTGAGACATATTGACAGACACCCCTAAACGTTTGGCGTGTCGCAGCCGTAAAATGGGACAATAGGCCTTTCGCTTGCATCTGGTGCCTCTGAGAAAAAAAAAATCGATCGATCGAAATATTCTCGATAATAAATTATCTCGCGCGGATATTTCTCGATGAAGAACTATCTCGGTCGAAAAGTTCTACAAGTAGAATCTACATAGTTAATACATAAGGCAAAATATTCTTGTGGAAGAATCTTTTGATCACGAATTTTCTCGATGAAGAATCTTTTGATCACGAATTTTCTCGATGAAGAACATTTCGATCGCGAATTTTTTCGATGTAGAACATTTCGATCGCAAGAAGGCTACTCTGATAATAAGGGTACTCCCGCCTATACTCACAACTTTCCGAGCACTGACAAAAACTTTCAACGGTAAATATGTTTGAGACACAGTGTGAAGAGGTTACAGATGACTACATTGCTGAAGGAGAGTTAGAATCCCACGAAATTGAAGTAAATCGTGCAAAGGAGAACATTTTGTTACGTTTGGGTTTATCTGAGGGCCCAAAGCTGTACGGTTCGGGATCCAACCTTGCAATCCCCTCACTCTTCCAAAAAAAGGAAGTGAAACATGGCGTAAAGTACATAACCGTTGGGCATGTGGTCAAGAACCGCGTTATAGAGTTTAAGTATGAAATAACGCCTGCAGGTATTGGTTCCTTGAGCGCCGATGAAGACCTTGTCGCAAACGCGTGCACATGGTGGGACAAACACCCAAATTACTGCCAAAAGATGCTGTAACTCCTCAGTCACCAAATAAACCATCATATGACATATCGATGCTCTGCGGTATGATCCAACGTAGTATATATGTGTGCGTGCTCGGCATGACATTCATCGCTGTCCTCAAATGTCTCAATAAGTCGTCTCGCGGGTGCATTTTCATCTAACATAAAATAAGTACGAATTCCGAGACGAAGATATTCTGAGTGAACGCGAATGCGTAAAACAACTTGTGATGCAAATAACATGCTCGCGTGCGTATTGTGTGCGCGAGCGAATCCGGAGGTAACCGCAACATAGTCCACAATAAGAAGGCAAGTCTTTCAAAAGAAACCACTCTTAATTGACGCAAAGTTTGGGCATTCAGCCTCAAATATACTGTCTCACTGTGTCCGCAATAACATATCAGCTAATTACAGAACCAAGAAGTGTACACAACTGTCTTAGGCGCTAATCCGGCCTTCATGCATACACAAAGAGCAACGCGCATCCGCAACGCGAGTCAACCTGCCACAGTGGGGGACCCAGACTCAGGCGTCTGGGTCCCCACTCTCAAGTGAGTAAAACTGCTTCTCTATATATATACACTGATATACGCTGCGCGTTTGCCCACGAATCCAGTGAGTGGGAAATTGGAAAAGAGCTACTGGAAAGCTCTCCGTCCGGACTCTCTGATATCATCTCCACAAATCTGTCTCGTGACCTCCAAACTACCAGTCACCTGTCCGCGCATCGCGCTCTCACCTCTGCGTGATCACCATCTGTGTCACATTATCTCACTGCCTCCTACGATCGTGCCCACGTCGTCAGTCGTCATCCAAACATCTGCCACATGCACCATCGGCTGTACTCTGCATTCTGTGTCACATCTGAAACCAGCCGTAAACTGTCATCAGCAGTCTGCATCGCCAGTGCCACATAAGATAATCTGTCATGCGTACGTCACACCTGTGTCACAATGTGTCACCAGCTAGACAAACCCGGCGCGGTACCATGAAACGCCGGCGTTTGTTACAGCTGTCGCAAACGCGTGCATATGATGGTACAAACACTGAAATTACTGCCAAGAGATGCTGTAACTCCTCAGTCACCAAATAAACCATCAGATGACATATCGATGCTCTGCGGTATGATACAACGTAGTATATATGTGTGCGTGCTCGGCATGACATTCATCGCTGTCCTCAAATGTCTCAATAAGTCGTCTCGCGGGTGCATTTTCATCTAACATCCCTCCTGCCGTGCTGTGAACAAGCTATCCGCGAAGGCCAGCAAGGCATAATGATGAAAATATCTCCTCGATGTGATCCCGCTCGTAGACATGGTCGCCCGACAAGATAGGCTCAAACAATGTGAAGCCCCAGCTCACGACCAAGTCCCAGATGTAAGCATGTGGCAGCTCTCCCCCAAGCCCGTGCAACGGTGGTGATCTGGCCATATGAAGTCCACATCGTGTGTTGTGCTCACTGCAGCAGGTGCTGTATCCACCAGCTCTCCGAGCTATACGTCTTCTGCCATAATAAAGTAGCCCCCCAGTACAGTAGCATACCTTTACCGTGGATGCCAAAGTGCGTGTTCTCAAGGCTCGCCAACCACACAGCTACCTGTGCAGTGCGCTGAGTAACTGCCAGCTCTCCACTTGGGCCAAGCTGTCCGTCACTGCCATACGTGTTCTCAAGGCTCGTCAACCACATCAAACTGGCATTCTGCCACACAATCCATCGGACCTGTGCGACTCGCCTGCTCGGACTTGTCATATTCATAAGTGCGTGTTCTCGAGGCTCGCCAACCATCTTCAAACTGGCATTTTGCCACACAATCCGCATCGGACTTGTGCGCCTCGCCTGCGCTGCAGCCCATGGCCTGTGACTTCTCATCTGAGATAGTCCCAACGCTACGAACGACTGTACCCAGTATCTGCGCTCAAAGCATGAATCAAACGCCCTGGATCCCAACGTAGCCATCATAATTCCCTGTGTTCTCGAGGCTGCCAGCCTCCTTCTGCTGATGTGTGCGCCTGCTATCTGTGCAGTGCGCTCTGATAGGCATCGTGATGCCACCAGTCCGTGCTCAACCACCAATACGTACATGCATCTGTCATACGGCGGCGCAAGTGCGTGTTCTCCACAGGGGAGAAGTCCTGTCGCGATTGACCGGCCCCTGGCCGAGAGAGTCTCCCAAAAAGAGGGTTTGGCCGAAGATTGGCCGAAAGAATTTTGACCCTTAAGTATGCAAAAAGATGTCAAAACAAGAAAAAACAAATGTTTTCTCGAAAACTGGCCGAAAGGCCTCCGGAGAGGACTTCTCCCCTGGTTCTCCAGGCTCGCCAACCGCTGATGTGTGCGCCTGCTATCTGTGCAGTGCGCTCTGATATGCATCGTGATGCCACCAGTCCGTGCTCAACCACCAATACGTACATGCATCTGTCATACGGCGGCGCAAGTGCGTGTTCTCCAGGCTCGCCAACCGCTGATGTGTGCGCCTGCTATCTGTGCAGTGCGCTCTGATAGGCATCGTGATGCCACCAGTCCGTGCTCAACCACCAATACGTACATGCATCTGTCATACGGCGGCGCAAGTGCGTGTTCTCAAGGCTCGCCAACCGTCTTCTGCTGATGTGTCCCCCAGCATATGTTGATGATAGTGATGAGCTGTCCTCCAGCTCAGTGATAGTGGTGTGTAAGCTCCAAGCCCATGATGATGACGCAACAACCCCAGAGTGCTCCGCCTCTCTCTCACGGCTGCAATGATAATGCGTGGCCTCTAGGCCCGCCATAATGGCGAGCGCGTCCCCAACCTCAGGTGTGCGATGGTGGCGAGCTACCTCCGAGCCCGCGATGAGGGCGTGTCATCCCTCCAACCCTGTAGTGGTGGTGGCTCTCTCACCCCATGGTCTCGTGTGTGCCAACTGTCTGGACTGTGTGCTCACTGTCGTAGATGGCAGTGCTGCTGCCCGGTGCTCTCGCCTCGCATGGCAGTCCCATAAGATGGCAGTGCTGCTGCCCGGTGATCCTGCCTCGCATGGCTCTCTCATAAGATGGCAGTAGTGCTGCCTGGTGATCCTGCCTCGCATGGCTCTCTCACCTGATTGATCTAGCGTATCCCCCAGTCGCTGTGTATGCGTGACCTCTGTCTGCGCACTGTGGCTCAACCCGCCAACTCTCGTGTGCAGTGTGCTCACTGCTGTGTGCAACATCAGTAATGCTAGCCCCCGCGCCGTGCGCCCAGTAGTGTGTACTGCTGTGATGTCCTCGAAGTGCGTGCAGGCACATGTCCTAGTGTCTGCTCCAGCGTATATCTCAACTCGCCAGCCATGTAGGTGTCGTAGTCCCTGAGCTCTGCGCTCAGCAGTGTGCACGCTGTCCGTGCGTCGGTGCCACACACCGTGGTCTGAGTGTGCTGCCATGTGTGCCTGCCAGCGTGGTGGCAGTGCAATACAGCTCCACGTCTATGATGATGAAGTCCATGATGTATATCGATGATGCCCTACC
Source organism: Cymbomonas tetramitiformis (assembly GCA_001247695.2). NCBI lineage: Eukaryota > Viridiplantae > Chlorophyta > Pyramimonadophyceae > Pyramimonadales > Pyramimonadaceae > Cymbomonas > Cymbomonas tetramitiformis. Next base: position 34,156 of record LGRX02007841.1, read on the forward strand.
TCCAAGTACGTGGCAGCCGTGTGCTGTCTCCAAGCTCTCGATGGTGACGCGCTGCTGCTGCTGCTGCTGCTACCAGGTCTGCGATGGTGATGAGCTGCCTCCGAGCCCACAATAAGGACATGTCGTCCCTCCAACTATGCAATGGTGGCGTGCCACCTCTGCGTGTCAGCGTCGGAGTCTGCGCTCTGAGTGCACGTAGGTGAAGTCCCTCCAACACAAAGGTACCAACGTCCTCAATGGTGATGCTGCCCTTCCAAGTGCTCGGTGAGCGTGAGCGAGCTCGGCGTAGGAGCCGTCCCTCCAGCACTGTGCTGCTCCTCCTGCTGTGCGTGACGTACACGTCCCACGCGAATGGATGTCTGCTGCGACCTCCCTCCACGTATCAGGTGCGTGTGCAGGTGTCTGCTCTGTGCACCACAACTCCAACCACTGCTCAGCTGCCCACCAGCTCCAGTGTGCCCTCGATCGTGTGCCGTCCCTCCAGCTCTGTATGACCAAGGTGGGTGACGGTGGTGCACTGTGCCCCTCCGCGGTTCGTGACAACAGCGTGCTGCGCCACCTCTCCAAGCGCGCGCGATAAAGTGTGACGCCACGGTCCTCGATCCAACCTCTGTGTGCAAACGCGTGTGGCCATCGAACCAAGCCACTGCGCTCCGTGCGCCTGTCAAAATCCTCTCAGCAATGGGTGCTCTGCGACACGCCAACAAGCTCCAAAGGTCAGTGTGCTCCACGAACTCCACGGTCACAATACTGCTGAACTGCGGCTGCTCTCTCCGAGCCTCAGGCCAAGTCTCTCTCCCACGGCTGCAATGATAATGCGTGGCCTCTGGGCCTGCCATAATGGCGAGCGCGTCCCCAACCTCAGGTGTGCGACGGTGGCGAGCTACCTCCGAGCCCACGATGAGGGCGTGTCATCCCTCCGACCTGTAGTAGTGGTGGCGTACACGACTGTCCCTCCAGCGCTGCATTGTTCCTGCAAGTCCTCCTCGACGGTGTGTGCTCCGGCGCCTGCGTGTACTGTGTGTGCGCGTGAAGGCTACTGCCACCTCATGTCAGCGGAAGTGACGTACTGCCACCGCCCCTCTGAGGTCTACGAAGGTGACGCGCTACTGGTGCTTCCCCCCCAAGTCTGCGAAGGTGATGTGCAGCTGCTGCCCCCGCCTCAAGTGCTCGCTCTGCCAGGTGGTCTGATCAGCCAGCGGCTCCTCCTCTACACGATGTATGCTGCCTGAGCCACAAAACGCTCTGCCACCCGCGACTCCTCTGTAAGATCTGCCGTGTGCGTAACTGAGCTGGCCCACGGAATGATCCCACCCATCTGTTGTGTCTGTGCACTAGATGTGCCTCTGGGCGTGACGTGTCATGCTCCTGTAGGTGTGGTGTGTCATGTATGACTTACGCCCACCACCCTGGTGTGTGCGCCAATTGTCCGCATCGTGCGCTCACCGTCACAGTGTGCCCCAGTGGTGTCAACCGTGTGTCACCCAGTGTTGCGTGTGTCTCGACTCGCCAGCCGCCAAGTGTGTGCAGGCACATCTCCAAGTGTCTGCTCCAATGCCCGCGTGTCCCCCGGTAGTTGTGTACTGCAGCTCAACCCGCCAACCGTCATGTGTTCGCCAATGTGGTGGCAGCTTGCTGCAGCTCCAAGTCTGTGGTGATGTATCGCACTCTTCATGCTCTGCGCCTCCAATATGTGTGTGCTCCGGCGTCTCACCGAGTGCACCCTCTGTCAGGCGTGTCCCTCAGCCCTGCTGCAACCGCTCCTCCTCTGAGTGTGGTGTGGCGCTGTGCACTCCATGTCAATATATCCACCAAATCTGTATGACGCATCCGCGTCAAGCGTGTGGGTGTCTGATGCGACCGGCTCACCAATACATAGTGTGCACCTGCCAGCAACTCACCGTGTGCCAGCGTGATATAAAAGTCCACTACTCTGTGTATCCACCACCCCCAGTGTCTCATCAACGGCGTGTCGTCCCTCCAGCTCTACACTGACCGAGGTGTGCTGTAGCTGTGTATGCCACCAATGCGTTGCGCCACCTCCTGGGTGTGCACCAACAGTGTGCTGTGCCGCCTCCCAGTGTATGGTGATGGCGCACCCCACCTCCAAGTCCCCCTCGATGAACGTCGCGGTGAAGGTGAGCCGCTCCCAACTCTGCGATGGAGGCGTAGTGCCTCTGAGTCAATGATGAAGGTGAGCTGCTCCCAATCTCCGTGGTGGAGGCGTCGTGCCTGAGATCTTCGTGATAACGATGAACACGAGAGTCCCTCCAGCTCTGCAACACTGGCCTCCAAGTCAACAGTGATGACGGCAACGCACTGCCCCTCCAGCTCTGGTGCAAACACGAAACACTGCATCTGAACCATGGTGCTCTACGCGTGTGCCTGCGTGAGCTAGTGCTCCTCGCACTGTGCGTGCCCACCTGTGGTGTGTACTGTGTGGCCGTGTCGCGAACTCCCAGCTTCACGAGTCTGCAGTGCTGTGTAATCATCCCCAAGTGTGCGCCAGCCATGCGCCGTGCTACCTCCAAGGTGCGCGCCAACAGTGTGCCGTGCCGCCTCCCCATGCGTGGTACGATGTGATCCTGGGCTTATCGGCCCAACCTCTGTGTGCGAGTGCTCGTGACCACTGCACTCCATGTGTCTGCCAAAATCCTCTCAAACCAAAGTCCAGGGCTCACAGTCCAACTCCTGTCTGTGTGTGTGTGCGCCTGCCTCACGGTCACTACGCTCCACGAACTGCGTGCGCCTATCTGCCAGTGCACGGTGGTCAACGTCGGCTGCCTCACTGGAAGAACAGGAACTTGTCCACGATGACGCGTGTATGTCCAACACCTGGAAGTCCGTGGTGATAAGCGTCGGCTGCCTCAGTGGCCGCCTCGCTGCAGTGCACGGTGGTCAACGTCGGCTGCCTCAGTGGCCGCCTCGCTGGAAGAACAGGAACTTGTCCACGATGATGCGTGTCTGTCCAACACCCTGAAGTCCGCAAGCACTCTGCTGCTATGTCAAGTGTAGGCGGAGACTGTGCCCCTGGCGGGGATCTCTGAACTCCACACCCAACAATGTCTGAGCACTCCCACACCGAGAGCGGTGTCTATGATGACCGAAACCACCTTCGCCGCGCTCCCGAGCCAAGAGTGTCCGAAGCCAAAGCCACCTTGCTGCATATAATACCTTTGCAAACCATCAAGCCCAACAAAACCAAAAATGCCCGGAGCCAATATCTTGCGCCAACCAGAAGCCTTGTGTGTTTTAACTAAAAGAATAACTGAAGCCAAACTGTTGTGTAAAAGCCATGCGCCTTGCAGACCACAGAGCCAAAACAACCGAAGCCATTCTAATATAAACCAGCCACCATCCTTTCACGATAAGACCAAAGTAAACATAGCCGAACCTGTACGAGGAATATAGACAAGCTTTATATCCCAAGAGCCAAAACAACCGAAGCCAGTCTGTTGTGTAAAAGCCAAAATAACCGACGCCAGTCTGTTATGCCAAAGCCAAAATAACCGAAGCCAGTCTGCCACGTAGAAGCCAAAATAACCGAAGCCAGTCTGTTATGTCAAAGCCAAAATAACCGAAGCCAGTCTGTTATGTCAAAGCCCAAAGCCTGGTGTGCCAGAAGCCAAAATAACCGAAGCTCATCCTGCGTGAGGATGACCTAAGCCTAGTGTGCCAGAAGCAAGTTCGCCACACCAAAGCCTGGTGATGCAGCACAAAGCAACGTTCTCGTGCACGGAGCAGCCTCCTTGATCCACCAGTGCAGGATGCCTGCCCCTGGCTTCACTTGGAGTATGTATTCACAGAAACACCACGGGGTCGATGAGAACAGCCTGGTTCCACCAGTGCACATTGTGCCCCTGGGCTCACCAGGACTCATGAGGATGCGCAAGAACCATTGCACGTCGCTGATGCGATACACATATAATAAAAACAAATAATATTCTCGTGAATCCGCTCAGAGTTGAGCTGCCAACTTCCAGAACTGCTCAAGAGCCTGGATCCACCAGTGCACCTTGGGTGCCCCTGGGCTCACCATAACTCAAGGCACAGCTAATTCGCAGTTGATGCTTAAAGACAAATAATATTCTCGTGAATCCGCTCAGAGGTAATCTGCTAACTTCCAGAACTGCTCAAGAGCCTGGATCCACCAGTGCACCTTGGGTGCCCCTGGGGTCACCATAACTCAAGGCACAGCTAATCCCCAGTTGATGTTGGAAGAGAAATACCATTCTCGTGAATTCGCTCAAAGAAAGCTGCCAACTGCCAAAACTGCCCAAGAGCTTGGATCCACCAGTGCACCTTGGGTGCCCCTGGGGTCACCATAACTCAGGCACAGCTAATCCCCAGTTGATGCTGGAAAAGAAATACTGTTCTCGTGAATTCGCTCAAAGTTAAGCTGCCAACTTCCATAACTGCTCAAGAGCCTGGATCCACCAGTGCACCTTGGGTGCCCCTGGGCTCACCATAACTCAAGGCACAGCTAATTCACAGTTGATGCTGAAAACCAAATAATATTCTCGTGAATCCGCTCAAAGTTAGGCTGCCAACTTCACCATAACCTCAAGGCACAGCTAATTCCTAGTTGATGCTAGAAAAGAGGTAATATTCTCGTGAATCCGCTCAAAGTTAGGCTGAAAAGTGCTTTTTGTGCACTCCAGGTGGCTGGGGAATTGAGCCACCACCCCAGCTCTTTGGCACCTGACAAAAACTGCCTTGCCAGAATAGCTTTTCCAATTTAAAATAAGTACGAATTCCGAGACGAAGATATTCTGAGTGAACGCGAATGCGTAAAACAACTTGTGATACAAATAACATGCTCGCGTGCGTATTGTGTGCGCGAGCGAATCCGGAGGTAACCACAACATAGTCCACAACAAGAAGGCAAGTCTTGCAAAAGAAACCACTCTTAATTGACGCAAAGTTTGGGCATTCAGCCTCGAATATACTGTCTCACTCTGTCCATAATAACATATCAGCTAATTACAGAACCAAGAAGTGTTCACAACTGTCTTAGGCGCTAATCCTGCGCTTATTCATACACAAAGAGCAACGCGCATCCGCAACGCGAGTCAACCTGCCACAGTGGGGGACCCAGACTCAGGCGTCTGGACCCCCACTCTCAAGTGAGTAAAACTACTTCTCTGTATATATACACTGATATACGCTGCGCGTTTGCCCACGAATCCAGTGAGTGGGAAATTGGAAAAGAGCTACTGGAAAGCTCTCCGCTCGGACTCTCTGATATCATGTCCCCAGATCTGTCTCGTGACCTCCAAACTGCCAATCTCCTGTCCGCGCGTCGCGCTGTCACCTCTGCGCGACCACCACCTGTGTCACATTGTCTCTCTGCCTCCTACGATCGTGCCCACGTCGTCAGTCGTCATCAAACATCTGCCACATGCACCATCGGCTGTACTCTACATTCTGTGCCACATCTGAAATCAGCCGTAAACTGTCATCAGCAGTCTGCATCGCCAGTGCCACATACGATAATCTGTCATGCGTACGTCACACCTGTGTCACAATGTGTCACCAGCTGGACAAACCCGGCGCAGTACCACGAAACGCCGGCGTTTGTTACAAATTCTCGTGCCACGCAGACCGCGCAAACTGCGAGTGCTAAATATCATTTTTCTTGGCGAGCAGAAGATTCCGTAGTACCAGCGAACATTTACTGAAACTGTCAGCCGGTGGAAAAGAAGCAGCATCGCTGACTGTTTTACATAAGTTGAGAAAAGAAGGAGCATGGCGAGAAGCCTAAGTTAAATCCTAAACTGAAAGTAGCATGGCCAACTAAGACCGAGGAAGATCCCGCCAGGGCAAGCCCCAGACGCGCTGCTACCCGATTCAAGATAAACGGCGCTTCCCATTCCAAGATAGACCGCGCTGCTGCCCAGATCAAGATAAACGACGCAGGAGAATTACCACGACGTTCGTAGCACAAGATCCTGAGATCGGGCACCATAAACATGTGGGACGTAACGAATCTTGTGGGAAACGAAAGCAACATGAATTAAAAACATAACCAAGAAGCTGACAACATAGTTCGCGAATCAGCGCGCCCTGCACCTCCACCAAAAGAACCCAGCAGCCGGCGCATAACCACCTGCACCAAAAGATCCCAGCAGCCGGCGCATACCAAAGCACGCAAGATTCGCAACCAACTCGTTATGCGAAGCTAGCAGTGAAGAGGAACCTGTGCGCACACTGGTGAGGAAACTTCAGCGATCGGCAAACATGTTATTCCCTCGATTCGTCCAGGCATATCCTGCTTGCCGCCGTAATACAAACCTAATGAGCTTCAAATTCTGGCGTACAATATGTTTGAAAATCGAACGCTAGCGGAATCGTTTCACCGCCCAACCAATCAAATTCTAGATCGCAAATCATCGTATCGATCGATCGATGACCCACGGTTTCCATTGGCTAACAAAAACTAAGCATCTTGCGAGGTGGCACATTCGTTATTGTCAGAAACGCTAACTTTGTGCCCGGAGGCACAGCGTGAGCCGATATGCCTATGCGTCCGTATGTGTGTCATCGGGGGTAATCTGGGATTGGCACGATGACAGTGAAATTGGGCTTGAAATCACGATGAGAATGAATACCAGATGTCCGGGGTATGACAGTATGACACTGTGACACTATGACAGTATGACACTATAGTAGTATGACAGTACTGTGGGGGGTGTCATCGTGGCACTCAGTCAGACCCTCGAAGAATGGTTGGATTCGCATCGGGGTTGAAAAGACAATGAGATCGAATATCAGATATCAAGGTTATGACAGTATGACAGTATGACGCTATGACAGTATGACAGTATGACAGTACAGCAGTATGACAGTACTGTGGGACAGTCATCGTGTCAGTCTGTCAGCATAACATCTGAATCAAGAATGACGAATCGGAATTAGAAATGAGATCGGATCGGGAATTGAACGTTGAGCCGAAGTGTGACATCGGCTGTCAAGAGGTTGACCTTGCAACCTGAGTGACGAGTGAATAAGTGGAGCACTTGAGAAGTGTTTAGCCTTCAGAACTCGGAACCGAATTATCGTTTGTACCTCAATCTGGCCCTGATCCAGTATATTATAAAATCCGAATTGTGTACCTTTGCACGTTCAATCAAAAACATATCTCCGAGCATCTGTCGTAGTGCCCACGGGCACATTTGGTATCAGTGTGTTGCGATTTCGCCCCTGCGCAACTCGCCCACGGACCTATTGGAACTTTCGTTGTAATACAGGGGGAGAGCTGTACTTCCGGCTATACGTGCGCAATTTTTACCTCCGTAAGTACATTTTTTTTCGTATACAATGGCCGTATTCTCTGGGAAATATCTCCAAAACTTCATATTTTAGCTCCCGTAACACTGGGGGCTCAAACAGGCTCAGAAACCCAAGCATTCGTTTTCCGATCTTAAACTCAAAGTCCGTCCCAGGCCACAAACAACCGTCAGGGAGCACCCTGAAGGGTTTCCCCGGTTTACAGTAGCCAAGAAAACCACATAGCTTACCTTTCAGAGCCCCAAAATGGCGAAAAACCGCCCAAAACAGCCCAAAATAGCCGTTTTTGACAGTTTCCAGCCTACCCCAAAACCTCTCCCAGTAGCCCCCACCACCAAAAAAACCTTCTTTAGACCTCATAGAACAGCCTAGAAACCCCTGATACCGCCCTCTCGGCCCTCAGCAGCGGGGAAAACTCCCTCAAACAGCGCTTTCAACAGTTCCTGGACGTTTCTCGCAGTTCTTCAACACCTTCTGGCACGCTGGCTATTCCACCAGTACATCACGATTTCGTGTGGCTTCAGGTTGGAAACCTCCTCTTCCGCTACCCGAACTCCCAAGACCTGACAGCCTTCCCCGCGCTCCCTGGTTCATACCCAGTGCAAGGGATCGAAGAGTGGCCTTGGGTCCCCCCATCTCCACCTGGAAGCCTCGCTCCTTCGCCTCCAGAGAGTGACATCGACGAGGAAGAGACTGATTAAATAAAAAGGCGAGCACTCACTACTTTTGCTCACCTGTGGCCTTTGCCACACCCAGTCTGTGAACTCAACCAGCTCAGCAGTCAGAATGTCGCAGCAGACATCAGAATCCTTTCCCAGCATGGGTGTCAGTGCAGAGCAGCTGCACCACCCACTGTTCTCCCCCATGACCTTCCCTTCTCCCACCGCATACGCTTCCGCTCACCCCCTTCCACATCCAGGCACCACCATGCCCTACACAGCGGTGCCCCGCCCTTATACTATGCCGGATGGCACCCCCGCACAGGCTGTATGGAACGGTGTCAATTGGGTATTGCCCCAATCAGCGCCCCTCGCTGGGGGAGTGTCACCAGTGCCGTTCACACTGGGAACCCATCACCCCGTGGGCGCATATCCCACACCGTTCCAACAACAGCTGCAGCAGCAGCAGCAGTGGCTCGCGTACCAGCAGCAACAACAGCAGTGGCTTCAGCAGCAGCCACTGGAACCGATGCAGCAGCAGTTACAGCAGCAGCAGTTCCAGCAACAGCAGTTACAGCAGCAACAGCAGCAGCAGCAGCAGCAACAGCAGCCGCAGCCGCCACAACAGCCGCAGCATCGACTACAGCAGCCCCACCAGCTGGCACCAGCCACCTCCGCGCTTCATGACTCAGGCGCGGACCTCTCATCGCTGCAACACTTCATCAGCATCGGTGCCGCAGCCCTGCCGGACCCTCTGCAGGTACCCCTTGACAGCGGAGCTCAGCAGAGCGTCTCGGGCGGGACCCAGCTTTTGGTGCGTCACCTCCCCGCGGTGGCAGCAACCTCAGAGAACCGCCGGCGTCGGCGTTCCCGAAGAGTATCCTCGGGCCCTGCGACACATGGCAAGCATCTCCCAGGTCTAAGCCACGCACCTGACCACTGTGCCCGTGGGCACTACGACAGATGCTCGGAGATATGTTTTTGATTGAACGTGCAAAGGTACACAATTCGGATTTTTATAATATACTGGATCAGGGCCAGATTGAGGTACAAACGATAATTCGGGTTCGAGTTCTGAAGGCTAAACACTTCTCAAGTGCTCCACTTATTCATTCATCACTCAGGTTGCAAGGTCAACCTCTCGACAGCCGATGTCACACTTCGGCTCAACGTTCAATTCCCGATCCGATCTCATTTCTAATTCCGATTCGTCATTCTTGATTCAGATGTTATGCCGACAGACTGACACGATGACTGTCCCACAGTACTGTCATACTGCTGTACTGTCATACTGTCATACTGTCATAGCGTCATACTGTCATAACCTTGATATCTGATATTCGATTTCATTGTCTTTTCAACCCCGATGCGAATCCGACCATTCTTCGAGGGTCTGACTGAGTGCCACGATGACACCCCCCACAGTACTGTCATACTACTATAGTGTCATACTGTCATACTGTCATAGTCATAGTGTCATGTCATACCCCGGACATCTGGTATTCATTCTCATCGTGATTTCAAGCCCAATTTCACTGTCATCGTGCCAATCCCAGATTACCCCCGATGACACACATACGGACGCATAGGCATATCGGCTCACGCTGTGCCTCCGGGCACAACTCTCCCCCCTTAGGAGTGGTCTACCTCCTGGGATCACTCCGCTAAGGTACCCATCTAAGTTCCAGTTCTTAGGTTCTCTGGTTCCTTTCTGTTTCCAGTTCTTAGGTTCTCTGGTCCCTCTTTGAGCACAGCTTGCCTGCCGCTACCAGGGCACCACTTTCACGAAGAAGGGTGCCACTTGGAATCTAAAGCGGGTCTTCAGTCTTGCGGAGGCGTAAATGTCGGAAAAGTTGTCGCAGCAGAAGTGCTGGCACGGGATATACGCTCGCGGATTGGCCCGCTCCAGTTTGCTGCGGGTGAGGTCCAAGCTGAGCGGTTTCTGGATGAGCACCGGTCGCCCATCTGCACGCACACGGTGTTGAAGCAGTACAGCGTAGCAGGGGCGTGGGTGGCGCCGAGTTCGTCCATATGCAAGTGGGCTTCATGTACTGCGTACCGTACATGCAGTAGGTACACACCAGCGGAGGGGGGAGCTGGCGCATCATAGGGCGAAGCCGTAGCGCGTTAGGAAAGCGACCTCTGGGGTTTTCCATGAACCAATGTTTCGGCTCCAAGTAGTCAATGATCTGCAATGCTCGTCGTACGATTTTGTCAGCCTGGGGAAGATCAGGGGGTCCACCAGTGGTGCGCGCTTGACTGTACTGCCTACAGGGGGGACTTGCCCAAACGACATCGAAGAATCCAGGCGGGTATTGTTTGTAGTCCCATTGTAGGATGTCACACACATGAGTGGGTTGCCAGATATGTCCGGAGTCGAGGGTCACCACTGAAGCGGAGGGAAAGCAATTTAGGAATTCTCTCTCTACTGAGCCAGTACCGCTGAAAAGCACGAGAATCCTGGGCGTGCGAGTTGCTTTCGTCTGTATCGCCAGCAGCTCTGTCACCAGTGCCAACGACCCATCTTCCACGCGCTCTTGACGTTCCCACGGCAGAGGGGTATCATATTCCATCTGTTCGAGCTGGTCCAGTTCATCGCAGGGATTGGTGATGAGGTGGGCCAGTGTCATTCCGGCTTGAGCGGAGTGACGGCCACGTTGCTCGCGTCGCCGAGTGGCTTCGTCGCGAACTTGTGCTTCCATGTGCAGTCTCGCCTGCTCGAACTCACGAAGCTGTTGAAGTGGACCTCCGCGTTCAAGTTTGTCACGCGTCCTCCATTGGTCGTGAGCTTTGGAGTAGCCAGTCCAGCGAACCTTCCACTCTTCCACTTCTTTTCCTCGAACAGACCGCACCCGACGTGCAAGAATACGCTCAACGTGTGCTTCCTTCTGACTGTCCACTACCACCTCTTCAGGTACTGCTAGGTGATCGCGTGCGGCGAAAGCATCTTGACCGCTGGTGTACGGTTTGAGGCGATGTTGAGCAAACACGTCGTGTATTCGCCAGTGAGGAGGGAGGCGTAGGCGGTAGGCTACTGGAGCTCCTCTGTCAGCCTCTGGCATGGTCATCTGTACATCGCTGAAGAAGCGTTCGGTCACGGGGACTGGTCCATGCCAGCGCTTGGTTAATTTCCTGCAGATGGAGCGATCCATCACCTTCTCCGTAAGATGTTTCGCCTCTATCCAGACCAGATCTCCAACAGCATACTCCCGCTGTCCGTGCCTACGATCAAACTGCTCGCGTTGTCGCTGTTGGGCCAGCTCCAACCGCTGTCTAGCGTCCCGCAGTTGCGACGAAAATTTCACGGCCACTTCGTGTGCGGTGCCTACTCCCCCTGTCCGTCGCCCAGCGGTGGACTGTGCGGCCTCCAGGAAAAGGTCCAACTGCGACAGCGGCGAGAACCCGAACACCAGCTCAAATGGCGTGAAGCCAGTAGACTCACTCCTGGAGTCATTGATCGCGAACTCCACGTTAGTGGTGAACAGGTCCCAGTCCTCCACATTGGCGTCTACAAAGGACCTGAGCATGTCCTCAATAACTCTGTTGCTGTGTTCCGCCTGACCGTCAGACCGAGGGTTGTACGGCGTGGTACGAGCCACCTTTACACCCATCAGTCTCACGAGCTCCTGCCAGAAGGCATCCTGAAACCGCGGGTCACGATCAGAGACAATCTTCATAGGCGCGCCATGTAAGCGCCACACCGAGTCAAAGTAGATCCTGGCCACCACAGCTGCGGAGCTGTCGCCGAAGTTCATCGGCACAACGTGGACCATCTTCGTCAGCTTGCAAGTGAAGGCCACAAAAGCGTCATTACCTCTCTCTGATACTGGCAGGCCGGTGACGAAGTCCACCGCGACATCCTGCCATGGCCTGTTCGGGATGCTGTGAGGGTTCAGCAACCCATCCGGGTAAGTTCCCCGCGGCCTCACTGATTGGCACACCGCGCAGGATGCAACCCAGGTGCCCACATCTTCCGCGGCACCACGCCAGTAGAAGCGTCGCAGCACTCTCTCCAGAGTTTTGTCTCGCCCAGTGTGACCCGAGGACAATGACTCGTGGGCATGACGAATCACTACTTCTCGAAGTGGAGAGTCCTCCCCCAGCACGAGCTGGTATCTCCCTGCCGCGGTCCTCCAAACCACTTCACCCACCAGCCTGAAGTCCTGTAGGCATTGATGTGGTGCCGCCTGCACTTTCTCCCGCAGCAAACGAAGTGTCCCCTCTCGAGTGTACTCCGCTTTCAGCGCACGCAGGAACTTGGAGTCCGACTGCTGGGAGATAGTGTCTCTGAAGGCTGCTGCCTCACCTGTCCTTATTACAGCGGGGGCTGTCCGCGGATGCCTCACGCGTGCTGGCTGTGGTTTGGCGGGAGGGGCGTGTACTATCAGAACAGGCCAACGAAGGTCGAAGGCCTTCCCATCTGGGTTCTCGAAGAACTGATTGGGCTCGCCCTTATCATCGTGAGTAGGAACAACCTCCACGATCTGCATATTGGCCTTCCTGAAAAGTTTGCGCCACGCGGGGAGCTTGGACTGGTGATCCGGCAGGACGAAGACTGCTGAGGTGTTTTCTGGGTCCGCCTTCCATTCTGCGATATACTTGTTCAGAATCGCCTCCACAGTGATGTGCTTGGAGTTATATGGAGGGTTACACCAAACCCGGAGGCCCCTCCATTTCTCTGAAAGGCAGTCTGTCCAGAATCTATCCGCCTGTCTGTTGCGGCCACCCAGGTCACAACAGGCGTCCACATCGAAGGGTCCAAACTTCTCGGCGTACTTTGAGGAGTACTCAGCTCGGACACGCCAATTCTGCGAGTCCTCTGGGGGGGTCTGTCGTTTCTGTGGGTGAAGGACCAGAGATGGAGCTGGTTGCTGGGTGCCTGCTGTGGGGGTGGTGAGCTCGCTGGTACCTTCTCAGTGGGCGCCTCCGATGCATCAGCTCGTGAAGCGGGCGTTCGCGTCTTTGGTGACGCCAACTGTAGCGGGCGCTGGGGTCGTAGAGGCTTTTCCAGCGCGTGACATACTCCTCGTTATCCTTATCCGAGGTGGAGCTCGTTCAGGGGGTTCGTGTGGAGCCTCTGTCGGCTTCGCGCTATCAGCTTCAGGCCAGTCAGGCATGTCGAAGTCGAGGTGGTCCTCCTTCATTCCCTTATAGAGCTTCGGATTAACGAGAGCGACGGTCTCCCCCGTGTCCATGGCCTGTTCTGCCACGGAGAGGGTTTCCACTGCTGAGAGCCAACAGTCAACCGTCTGGGCCCAGTGAGGGTGAGCTGCGGGTGGTGAGCTGGAGAAGCATTCAGACTCCAGCGTCGCCAGAGGGTCTTTCGGCAGGTCTGAGGTGGGGTCGATTACTCCCGCCTCCTTCAACCCCTCGCGAACGTCCTTGTCTTTGAAGTCAGGTCTTCTGGACAGGGCGTCTGGTACCAGCAGTAGCGCCCCCTTGATGTACTCCATCCTCGGGACTCCCACCTCCACCAGATCCATGTACCAGCGTGCCTGTCTGCGGCTGAGCTCTCTGCCAGGTTCCATCAGCCATTCAAGGGGGCGGTGATCACCCTGAATGCGGAAGTTGGTGAAGATGAGGTAATGCCGCCAGGTGACGGTGGTAAAATGGTGTAAAGCACCTAGCTCACGCTCGCCAGTGTGGTAATTCTGCTCGGCGGCTGAGAACTGGCGGCTCTCGTATGCTATCACGCGCAGCCCAAGACCATCTCCATTGTCTTGCATCAGTACTCCCCCAAGAGCGATGCCGCTGGCATCCGGAAGTGGCCAGTGCCTCGATCACGATGGCCTCTTGGAATACCTTCCGCACCATGTTGGAGTAGTTCTCCAACTGCGTCAGGAGGCTCTCCTTGTCGGCCGATTTAGTGTCGGACGCGGAGCGGGGGAACCTGGTCACGCTCTTGACCAGCTTTAGCACCATCTCCTTGGTCTTGTGTTCCAGGCGGACCTCATCTGAGGATGCTCGCAGATTAGTGCCCTGCGGCAATCGAACGATGCCTGGTACAAAGGGGGTGGCGCTGGGAGAGAGCACGGGGTTCGCAGCGGCGGCAGGGTGAACGGGGTGCGCGGCAGTGGCGGAGTGAACGGGGTTTGCGGCGGCGGAGTGGGGGAAACGGGCTGGAGGTGGTGGTCCCGGGGCATGCGCGGGCGGGAGCGCAGGCGCGGGATTTGTGGGGACTGCAGTCGGAGTGGGCGGTAATGCAGGGGCTGATGGTGGTGCGGGGAGTGGAAGAGGTGTATGGAAGGGCAGGGGTGTGGATGGTTGTGCGGCCACCACGCTCATGCTCCGGTACCAATCGGAGTTGCTGACCTCCGACCACGCGGCGACCCCGTCCTGATCGAAGTTCTGCATCTCCGACTCCCGCGCAGTGGCAGGGATCCACTCCCACACTGGCTGCCCCATGCTCGTAGACCGCACATTGGCCGCGGCTGGGTCCCCCATTGCCATGTCCATGACCTCGCGATCGACCATGAGAACCCAGGTCTCCACACGAGGGTTGGTAAGTGGTAGGGGTGCATGGTGTAGGCGGCCTCCCATGCGCGCATATGCGGTCAGCGGCGCTCCCAGCAGGTGCATGATTCTGAACAAGATGGCGTCGCCCTGCACCCCAGCCCGGCGGCGTTCATCCCATGGCAGGGAGACGGTTGCCGCGCCTCGCACCCCCGCTGACTGGTGCACCCACAATGAGCCACCATCGTGGGTGACGAAGAGGGCTCTGACCTCTGGGTACTGAGGGTAGGAGGGCTCTGGTGCGGGGTCGTCAGGGGGATCTTGAGGTGGATCACTGGGGGGCCCTGGTGGCGAGTCGCTTGAACTGGAGTCTCTGGGCTCTGAGTCGGGGTTGCCACCGCCGTGCACCACCGTCTCCATCGACTGCCGCCGGCGGGCCACCATCATGTTGTGGGGATTTGGCCGACCCTGAATGGGAGGTTCGGCGGGAGCGGCCTCAGCGACGGTCTGAGGCACTGGAGGGGTTACGCTGGCGGCGACGTCTGCCTCGTGTGGATGGTCCGCCGTCAGGCCCCCCTGTGCGCTGCTCTGAGGGTCGCCTGGTGGAGAGGCTCCTGCAGATGTCGTCGCGCCAGGCAGGGCGAGTCCTCTCGAAAGCACCGCGGGGATGTCCAGGGCTTGTACTGCCGCTAGGACTTCTCTGCGAATGTGCTCGCTTCGGCTGCTCGCGTCCGAGTCGGAGCCGGACCTGTGGGCGGCCCTCCGCCTGCGCTCAGCCCGTGCCTGCGTGCTTCGGCTGCCTCTGGTCCCCGTGCTGGTGCGGCTGATGTCCGTGCCGGAGTCGGGGTCAGAGTGGTCAGGTGCGTGGCTTAGACCTGGGAGATGCTTGCCATGTGTCGCAGGGCCCGAGGATACTCTTCGGGAACGCCGACGCCGGCGGTTCTCTGAGGTTGCTGCCACCGCGGGGAGGTGACGCACCAAAAGCTGGGTCCCGCCCGAGACGCTCTGCTGAGCTCCGCTGTCAAGGGGTACTGCAGAGGGTCCGGCAGGGCTGCGGCACCGATGCTGACGAAGTGTTGCAGCGATGAGAGGTCCGCGCCTGAGTCATGAAGCGCGGAGGTGGCTGGTGCCAGCTGGTGGGGCTGCTGTAGTCGATGCTGCGGCAGTTGTGGCGGCTGCGGCTGCTGTTGCTGCTTGCTGCTGCTGTTGCTGCTGTAACTGCTGTTGCTGGAACTGCTGCTGCTGTAACTGCTGCTGCATCGGTTCCAGTGGCTGCTGCTGAAGCCACTGCTGTTGTTGCTGCTGGTACGCGAGCCACTGCTGCTGCTGCTGCAGCTGTTGTTGGAACGGTGTGGGATATGCGCCCACGGGGTGATGGGTTCCCAGTGTGAACGGCACTGGTGACACTCCCCCAGCGAGGGGCGCTGATTGGGGCAATACCCAATTGACACCGTTCCATACAGCCTGTGCGGGGGTGCCATCCGGCATAGTATAAGGGCGGGGCACCGCTGTGTAGGGCATGGTGGTGCCTGGATGTGGAAGGGGGTGAGCGGAAGCGTATGCGGTGGGAGAAGGGAAGGTCATGGGGGAGAACAGTGGGTGGTGCAGCTGCTCTGCACTGACACCCATGCTGGGAAAGGATTCTGATGTCTGCTGTGACATTCTGACTGCTGAGCTGGTTGAGTTCACAGACTGGGTGTGGCAAAGGCCACAGGTGAGCAAAAGTAGTGAGTGCTCGCCCTTTTTATTTAATCAGTCTCGTCCTCGTCGATGTCACTCTCTGGAGGCGAAGGAGCGAGGCTTCCAGGTGGAGATGGGGGGACCCAAGGCCACTCTTCGATCCCTTGCACTGGGTATGAACCAGGGAGCGCGGGGAAGGCTGTTAGGTCTTGGGAGTTCGGGTAGCGGAAGAGGAGGTTTCCAACCTGAAGCCACACGAAATCGTGATGTACTGGTGGAATAGCCAGCGTGCCAGAAGGTGTTGAAGAACTGCCAGAAACGTCCAGGAACCGTTGAAAGCGCTGTTTGAGGGAGCTTTCCCCGCTGCTGAGGGCCGAGAGGGCGGTATCAGGGGTTTCTAGGCTGTTCTATGGGGTCTAAAGAAGGGTTTTTCGGTGGTGGGGGCTACTGGGAGAGGTTTTGGGGTAGGCTGGAAACTGTCAAAAACGGCTATTTTGGGCTGTTTTGGGCGATTTTTCGCCATTTTGGGGCTCTGAAAGGTAAGCTATGTGGTTTTCTTGGCTACTGTAAACCGGGGAAACCCTTCAGGGTGCTCCCTGACGGTTGTTTGTGGCCTGGGACGGACTTTGAGTTTAAGATCGGAAAACGAATGCTTACTTCAAACAGTCGCATATTGGCATGCGGCGTTTTGGGTTTGGGTTTTGATTTACCCAAACCCAAAACTGCCTTGCAGAATTGGAGTTGTCGTGCACTCCAACTCACGAAACCTGGCAGTTATATTCATAACAATGTTATGAATATATCCTGGAAGTTTCAGGTCATACCTTGGAGCATACTTCAAACAGTCGCATATTGGTATGAGGCGTTTTGGGTTTTGATTTACCCAAACCCAAAACTGCCTTGCAGAATTGGAGTTGTCGTGCACTCCAACTCACGAAACCTGGCAGATATATTCATAACAATATTATGAATATATCCTGGAAGTTTCAGGTCATACCTTGGAGTATACTTCAAACAGTCGCATATTGGTATGAGGCGTTTTGGGTTTTGATTTACCGAAAACTGCCTTGCAGAATTGGAGTTGTCGTGCACTCTAACTTACGAAACCTGGCAGATATATTCATAACAATATTATGAATATATCCTGGAAATTGCAGGTCATACCTTGGAGCATGCTTCAAACAGTCGCATCTTGACAAGAGGCGTTTTGGGTTTAGATTTATCCTCTTGTCAAGATGTGACCGTTTCGAGCGTACTCGACGGCATGCCCTGAAACTTACGGGATATATTCATAATATTGATACGAATATATCCCGCAAGTTTCTTGCGCTAAACCGCACGAAAACCCCTCAGCTGCAATGAATTAGTCGACCCTATCTTGAACCGCATCGACTTAGCTTGCAGTCGCGACTGCAAACGAAGCTGAAGCGGTTGCGGATGGGGTCGATCAAGAGCTCAAAAGAAAGGTATTCGCCTTGTGAGTACATTTATATTCGTTACGAACGTTGAAAAAAATTGCACTTCATGTAATGTGATTAAAATCACAAGCGGGTGTGCCTGCAGTAGCGCAACAAAGTATCTAGGTTATCGGCGAGCAGCCGATAACCTAGATTTCCATACTTAATAAGTAACAAACGGCACTCCCCTCGACTGCAATATTTTACCGCTGCGATATTTCCTCTGTTCTTCACAGCAATTCCGCCCCGTTTCGTGACGTGGCAGTCGTCGTCTGCGAACTGCACTGTGTACACAGCGAAGAAACTTGAATTAAATCTGTGAAATCTCCACCATGGAAAGTTTTTAATCGTCGGTTATCAGCGACGCGCCATTTGGCAGAACCCAAATAAAATGTCGTTTTCCGACAGTGGCTCAGAATTGGGTGGATGACCACTGTCAAGGCGCATGAAGCAGAGGGCGAGCCGCCCCGTCTGGACAGTCACCCTATCGTTGACGACCCCGGGGCAATGGAAGAAGACTCCTCGGCCGATTCGCTCCGCTACACCCAGCATATGGCGGCAGCTGGAGCTCATGAGGCGAGGTCTGAAGAGAACCACCCGAGCTCCCACCAACTCGTCCTCGATCCCTCCACCAGCAGTCCCCCGCAGAGTGACGAGGACCCCCTTGACCACAGTGGAACCTCCCATACCGGTCTCACCACCAGTGCCACTACCCACGTGCGCCCCACAGCGAGCGGCACTACCCACGTGAGCCCCACAGCGAGTGGCACTACCCATGTGAGCCCCACAGTGAGTACCACCCACATGAGCCCTACCACCAGCGGCACCACTCATGTGAGCCCCACTACCATCGATACCACTCATGTCAGCCCCACCCCGAGCGAATGCATTTCAACGGGTGCCCTGCTGACAGCGAGCGCAGACGATCTCATCAGCCACCCGACCGAAGACATCGACTTGCTGGATGAAGAGTTCTACGCCGCGTGTAGGCAAACGGCGAAGGAGTGTCGCGACGCCTCGGACAATCTCCTCCCCAACCTCAAGTGCAAGAGCATACACACGGATGAAGGAGTCCAGTGGAAGACCGACATTGAGGGGACTCTTGCAGCGGCGCATGATGAAGAGGGACCGCTGCTACTGGTATTCTACGCGACCCTCAGAGGGCACACGGTCAAGGTGTTGATTGACTCGGGAGCCTCCGACAACTTCATCTCGGAGCAGAGTGCTAAGCGGTGTGGTCTCACGACGCGGGCTGGCTCCGAGATGCGAGTCACCCTAGCGGACGGATCTGTGAAGATCACAGGCGCTACCGCGTACGCCAAGTTCAACACGCATACTACCACGGGCACCTACACGGAGAACGCCCTGGCCCTTCGGATTCTCCCCCTGGGCATACAAGCAAGCGGACATTATTTTCGGCGGAAGATGGCTGCGCAGCCACTCCCCCGTAACCCTGGGTCATGAGGGAAACGGTTCTGTGTCCTTTATCAGGAAGTCCCGCGGCGGCAAGATTGGGGATCGTGTCACTATCACAGGCTGCTCTCCTGGGAAGGCACCTGGAGACAAGTCTCCAAAGGGCACTGCTTGTGCGGGATTCGTGGACGAGGTGTGCCTGACCCCTGCTCAGCTGAAGAAGTACCTGATGTACGCGGAGACGCAAAAGAGGCGCGGCAATGATGACCCTGGGATACAACCCGCCTGGCTCATGATGGCCGAGAAACCCCAGAGCGATGAGACCTCCGCCTTCGCAGCGACGGCTGTCGACACTGAAGATGCCAAGCCTGCTGCGGACACTGAAGACGCGGACGTGGACCCTGAGTGGACTCTCAAGTTCCAAGACTTCTGGGGCCCGGAGTATGAGAAGGAGATGACGACTGCCCTGCCGGACATCGATGGTCTGAGACATGACCCTCAAGACGAGACCAACATTCACCTGGACCCTGAGCTGAGCAAAAAGGGGTCACCCTGCCAGCGCATCTACAAGAGGTCTGCGGAGGAACTCCGCCAACTCCGAGAGCGCGTTGAGACCTTGATGTCCAAGGGTTACATACGACCCTCGTCCAGTCCATACGCAGCTCCCTGCCTGATGGTCCCCAAGCCAGGGAATCCCAAGGAGTTGCGACTGGTGATTGACTACCGACTCCTCAATCGCCAGACAGTGAAGGACAAGTACCCTCTCCCAGACATCCAGATGATGTTCGACGAGATGCAGGGTGCGAAGTTCTTCTCCTCATTCGACGCGGTGGATGGCTTCTGGCAAGTCCCGATGGCCCCAGGAGACGTGGAAAAGACTGCTTTCACCACCCAGATGGAATCATATGAGTGGTTGGTCATGCCACAAGCTGTCTATTACCCAGTGGTTGGGTGGGCCCAACTTAAGAGCCATTTAAGTTGGGTGCACCCAACTTACCCTTTGGTGGGATTATTGGGAGTTGTCGTTACCGGATTCCGGTTTTTATTAGCTCAAAATGACGGGGAAGATGTCCTCTTTTTCACACGCATCTACACTATTGAGTGAATTAAGCTTATCCGTGAGCAATTTTGGGGAGTATGCGAGGGGATATGAAAAGTTGTAAAATTTCCAAGTGATTTTGGGGATTTACCTACCCATGCTACTTCAACCGAGGTTTTGAGGGTCAAGATGAACTCGGATGAAACTTTTGACAAGACACTGCAGAAAGAGCAACTCGAGAACTTGACGACATGGGTCTTCGAATTTCCAAAGGACCTTCGAGTGTCACGGGGAGTCCCTTATATTACCCACGTTCTTAGGTATTGTGCACCCAACCTAAGAGAAATCCGGAATATTTCAGCACATACCCTATTGAAACGGCCTCATTACATCCCGCAATCTTGGATGATAGAGGTACAATGCATATCCATTGTTCAAATGGAACATAGTAGCCCATGGCCTAGCATTGCTTTGGCACTATAAGTCCGATATTCGAGGAGTTATTGACGTTTGAAATAGGGTTCTTAGGTTGGATGCACCCAACTTAGTGTCGGGTAATAGACACAAGGGCTGCAGAACTCCCCATCTCAATACCAACGACGGATGCAGCGGGTTCTGGGTCATCTTCCCTTCGTTCGCATATTCATTGACGACATGGTCGTTTTCAGCAACACCGCCGCAGAACACTACGAGCACGTCAAACAGCTGCTCCTGACATGCAGGGAGAAGGGCGTCTTTCTGAAGAGGTCCAAGTGCCAGCTGCTGAAGAAGTCCTTGCGCTTCCTTGGCCACTGCATCTCTGCGGATGGCTGTAGACCTCAACATGATAAGGTGGCTGCAGTAAGGGACTGGCCTGAGCTGGAGACAGTTACCCACGTCAGGCAGTTCTTGGGCCTGGCGGGGTACTACCGCAGGTTCATACACTGCTTCTCCGAGATCGCTCAACCTCTCACCCGTCTGACCAAGTCAGACGTGCCCTGGGAGTGGGGCCCCATGCAGCAGTGGGCTTTCGAGGAACTGAAGAAGGCCCTCACTTCAGCACCAGTACCGCGCCCTGCCCAACATCAAGGGTGCCGCAGACGGTACAGCACCTTTCGTGGTGCAGACGGACGCCAGCGGCTGAGCGGCATCGCCCTTGGGGGAGTACTGATGCAGGACAATGGGGATGGCCTCGGCTTACGCGTGATAGCGTACGAGAGCCGTCAGTTCTCAGCCGCCGAGCAGAACTACCACACCGGTGAACGAGAACTAGGTGCCCTGCACCACTGTACCACGGTCACCTGGCGACACTACCTCATTTTCACCAACTTCCGCATTCAAGGCGATCACCGCCCCCTTGAATGGCTGATGGAACCTGGTAGGGAGCTTAGCCGCAGGCAGGCGCGCTGGTATATGGATCTCGTGGAGGTGGGGGTTCCGCGTATGGAGTACATCAAAGGGGCGCTACTGCTGGTACCCGACGCCCTGTCTAGACGACCTGACTTCAAAGACAAGGAAGTCCGCGATGGTTTGAAAGAAGCAGGAGTGATCGACCCCACCTCAGACCTGCCGAAGGACCCGCTGACAACCCTGGAGTCTGAGTGCTTCTCCAGCGCGCCACCCGCAGCCCATCCCCACTGGGCCCAGACGATTGCCTGATGCTGGCCTTCAGCGGTAGAGACCCTCTCCATGGCGGAGCAGGCCATGGACTTGGGGGAGACCATCGCCCTCGTTAACCCGAAGCTCTATGAAAGAGCGAAAGGGGATGACCTCGACTTCGACATGCCTGACTGGCCCAAAGCCAAAGGTGCGAAGCCGACAGACCCCACGCGTGACCCCCCTGACCAAGCCTCACCTCACATGAGGATGACGAGAAGCATGTCGCGGACACAAGCTGCGGTGACTGGAAAGGCTTCTGCGACCTCAGCACCCCCACAGTCAGCACTGCGGAAGGCGCAAACGCCTACACCCCAGGCTGATGCATCGATAGTGCCTGCTGACAAGACACCAGCGAGTTCACCACCCCCAGAGAAGGTACTCCAGCAGTCAGCGCCATCAGCGACTCCTTCCCCACGAAAGCGACGAGATCGTCTCCCGGATGACCCGCAGAACTGGCGCGTTCGCGCAGAGTACGCCTCGAAGTACATCAACAAGTTCGGGCCCTTCGACGTGGACGCCTGCTGCGACTTCGGTGGTCGCAACAGACAAGCGGATCGGTTCTGGACTGACTGCCTCTCCGAGAAATGGAGGGGTCTTCGAGTCTGGTGCAACCCCCCATACGATTCCAGCCACATCACTGTGGAGGCGATTCTGAACAAATACATCGCAGAATGGAAGGCAGATCCGGAGAACACGTCTGCAGTCTTCGTCCTTCCAGATCACCACTCCAAACTCCCTGCGTGGCGTAAGCTGTTCAGAAAGGCTAACATGCAGATCGTGGAAGTCATCCCTACCCACGATGACAAATGCGAGCCCAATCACTTCTTCGAGAATCCGGATGGGAAGGCCTTCGATCTCCGCTGGCCTGTCTTGATAGTCCACGCCCCTCCCGCCAAACCATAGCCAGCACGCGTACGGCATCCACGAGTGACCCCAGCTCTGATAAGAAAGGGAGAAGCAGCGGACTTCAGAGACGCGATCTCTCAACAGTCGGACTCAAAGTTTCTGCGTGTCCTGAAGGCGGAGTACATCCGCGAGGGATCGCTTCGCTCGCTGCGGGACAAAGTGAAAGCAGCTCCACACCAGTGCTTACAGGACTTCAGACTGGTGCACATGATTCTTACGACCCCTTTGGCATATGGGATGCTACTTCCGTCACACGACAGGATGGAAATCCGTTTCTTTTATTCTGTTATAAATCAGTTACACATCAGATACCCGTCACGTAACTGTTCCGTCTTGTATCGGGTTACCTGACGGATAGAAGACTGGGTACGAGACGGGACGTACGCCAGGTCATTTGGCACGTGGTATTGATAACCAATAAAGAGATGTCGCGTGGTACTCTTTTAAATTCCACCAATAAAGTAGTCGCGATGTAATCAAAATATAAAAGTTTCTTCAAAGATGTCATCAGTCGACACAATAATCATATTGTCACTTCGATCCCCGAAAGTCATGACGTGTCCGACCTCGCGTCCATGTGCGGCCGAAAAACACAACGCTGGCTCGTATCCGCTCAGACCTGTATCTCACGCAGCTGGACAGTGACTCATGGGCCCCCGTAAGTCACTGTCCAGCTGCGCGAGATACAGGTCTGAGAAATAAATACGAAGCACCAAAACTTTGCATACTGATTAAGAGGTGCGTTAGGAACAACATATTTTTTGCGCGCGCGAGATCCGTGCACAACCTGGGGTCTGGGACGCCGCGCATGGAAGGGGGTCATTGGGCACGCATCGAGCCAACCGCTCGACATACGCATCGCATAAACGCATCTTGCATATCACAAACCTTCCACGCATATCATATATGCATAAGGAACATATTTTGAGCATCTGAAAGCGCGTTGTCAGCTCTAGCGAAAACGCGGATGTCAACCGCGTCCACATTTTCGCTAGGGTTTCCTCCCTCATCCGCGCGCTCGCCTGCAAGCGTGCGTGCGCAGCGGATGAGGGAAGTGACTAGCAGAATATTATCTAATATGCGTTATCTTTTAACGGTAATTCGTATACACTGAAAACCCCACTACAAATCTCGCTAAGGGCTGGCGCGTTCATGTGGGTATAGTGAGCGTGAATTTACGATTTTCGCAACTTCCAAAAGTAGCGAACGGGGTTATCATTGCGCACGATGCGGATACCCACTGACTCAGTAGGAATATGTGATAATATTAGATACAAATAAGTTACTTAAATGTGCACACAATCTTAAAGATCTTCACTTGGCAGGACAGGGTCTCGCTGCGAGAGAGAGAGCGTTCCGCGGTAAGTCGAAATTGCATATTTAATAAATCGCATTTGTACCCGTAATACGACAATGGGGAAAGTGTTTCGTCAGTGGGGAAATTGGAAGCGTTTGTACTGTACGAGTATCACGTATGCGTCTGTCGTCTCCCTTTGAAGATTCTCTCAACAAAATATATAAACGCAAGTCCCGAGAAAGCAGTCATATGCCACCCAAGAAATGTGGCGTAAACCACTTCAACCTTTTTCGCGGGTGCGCACGATTAAGTAGAGAAATTTACACGTTTTCAGCGAACGGTTAAGATGAATTTCATTATAATCCCGAATTCTCTCCGACTAATGTCTCACGTACTGCATCGAAGATGGGAACTGCATTGCGCCACATCAGCTACAGTTTTCGACATTCGATATCTCCAGCCTCTTATCGCCAGTTATATCCACGAAAGAGAAATTTATATTCTGAGGGGGGTCGTGTACTTAACATATGACATTTCCCAAAGCAAAGTTGACCGTAGCATATGTTTTAACCCCTAAACAGCGGAAACTATTTTGACGTTTCATCATAGCGTTTACGTTTTTGCCCGCCATATTTGCTACACCCATCGACAGCTAGCGAGCTTTGCATGTGCTTCGATCGACGTGAAGACCAAAACCTCGAGCTACTATCATACCGAATGCGGTAAATACTGCTCGAGATATCAAAGGTGAAACATGTCGAACCGTATGAACGGCTTTGGGTCATTATTGACCCAGACCGCTGTTTAGGGGTTAATCGGAGGGTAGATGCGTGCCACGTTTGCTGCCACGACGGATTTTATCGTCGGGTTCCGTATGGACGCCCAGTATCGCTCCATAACTGACGTCGTGACGGATTGGATACTAATTTTTATCAGTCTTGGAACGAGTTACGCATCCCGTTATGGAACGCGTATCTTACGGTATGGTGACGGCAGACAACGAGTTGCCATCCGTCACGACCGAGGGGCCGTAAGAATCATTGTGGGTGAAGTAGTTTGGAGGACTGCGGCGGGGAGATATCGGTTGGTGCTGGGGGAGGATTCTCCACTTCGGGAAGTGGTGATTCTTCATGTCCACGAGTCACTGTCTGCGGGGCACACTGGAAGAGACAAAACCCTAGAAAGGGTACTGCGACGCTTTTGGTGGCGTGGAGCTGCGGACGACGTGGGCACCTGGGTTGCATCCTGCGCAGTAGTATGCCAGTCGGTCAGGCCACGGGGAACTTACCCAGACGGCTTGCTAAATCCTCACAGCATCCCGAATAGACCGTGGCAGGATGTCGCAGTGGACTTCGTCACCGGCTTACCAGTATCAGAGAGAGGCAATGACGCCTTCGTGGCCTTCACGTGCAAGCTGACAAAGATGGTCCACGTCGTACCGATGAACTTCGGTGACAGCTCTGCGGCCGTGGTGACCAGGATCTACTTTGATTCAGTGTAGCGCTTGCATGGTGCACCTATGAAGATCGTTTCTGACCGCGACCCGCGGTTTCAGGACGCCTTCTGGCAAGAGCTTATGAGGCTGATGGGCGTAAAAGTGGCTCGCACCACTCCGTACAACCCTCGGTCTGACGGGCAAGCGGAGCACATCAATCGGGTCATTGAGGACATGCTCAGGTCCTTCGTGGATGCTAATGTGGAGGACTGGGATTTGTTTACCACCAACGTGGAGTTCGCGATCAATGACTCCAGAAGTGAATCCACTGGCCGTTCACACCATTTGAGCTGGTATTTGGATTCTCGCCGCTGTCTCAATTGGACCTCTTCCTGGAGGCCGCGCAGTCCACCGCTGGACGACGAACAGGGGGAGTGGGTACCACCCACGAAGTGGCCGCGAAATTTTCGTCGCAACTGCGGGACGCCAAACAACGGTTGGAACTAGCTCAGCAACAACAGCGCGAGCAGTTTGATCGCATGCCCGGACAGCGGGAGTATGCTGTCGGGGATCCGGTCTGGATAGAGGCGAAGCATCTTACCGAGAAGGTAATGGACCGCTCCATCTGTAGGAAGTTGACTCGAACGTTGGCATGGGCCAGTCCCTGTGACCGAGCGCTTCTTCAGCGATATGCAAATGATCATGCCGGAGGCCGACAGAGGAGCCCCAGTAGCCTACCGCTTACGACTTCCCCCTCACTGGCGAATACACGACGTGTTCGCTCAACATCGCCTCAAGCCATACACCAGCGGTCAGGACGCCTTCACCGCGCGCGACCACCTGGCAGTGCCTGAGAAGGTGGTGGTAGACGGTCAGAAGGAGGCGCATGTCGAACGCATCCTCGCACGCCGAGTGCGATCTGCACGAGGAAAAGATGTGGAAGAGTGGAAAGTTCGCTGGACCGGCTACTCCAAGGCCCACGACCAATGGAGGACCCGTGACAAACTCGAACGCGGAGGCCCACTTCAACAACTTCGTGAATTCGAGCAAGCGAGACTGCGCATGGAAGCACAAGTTCGCGACGAAGCCACACGACGGCGTGAGCAGCGTGGTCGTCACTCTGCTCAAGCCGGAGTGACGCTTGCACATCTCATCACCAACCCCTGCGATGAACTGGAGCAGCTCGAGCAGATGGAGCATGATACTCTTCTGCCGTGGGAGCACCAAGAACTCGCAGAAGATGGGTCATTAGCACTGGTGACGGAGCTGATGGCGATTCAGATAGAGACAACCCGTGTGCCCAGAATCCGTGTACTTTTCAGCGGTACTGGCTCGGTGGAAAGAGAGTTCCTAAATTGCTTCCCCACTGCTTCAGTAGTGACCCTCGACTCCGAGCACACCTGGCATCCCACTCATGTGCAAGACATCTTAAAGTGGGACTACAAGGAATACCCGCCAGGATTCTTCGATGTCGTTTGGGCCAGCCCTCCCTGTAGGCAGTATAGCCAAGCGCGCACCACTGGAGGACCTCCTGACCTTCCTCCGGCTGACAAGATCGTGCGGCGAACATTGCAGATCATCGACTATCTAGAGCCGAAGCATTGGTTCATGGAGGATCCCAGAGGTCGCTTCCCCAACGCGCTGCGGCTCCGCCCCATGATGCGCCAGCTCCCTTCTCCGCTGGTGTGCACCTACTGCATGTACGGTATGCAGTGCATGAAGCCTACTTGCATATGGACGAACTCAGCACCACCTACGCCCTTGCTACGCTGCACTGCTTCAAAACCATGCGCGTGCAGATGGGCAACCGGCAGCCATCCGAAAACTCCACAGCTAGGGCCTCATCCGCAGCAAGCTGGAGCGGGGCAATCCGCAAGTGTATGCCCTGTACCAGCGCCCCTGCTGCGACAACTTTTCCGACAACTACGCCTCCGCAAGACTGAAGACCCGCTTTAGACTCCAAGCGGCACCCTTCTTTATGACAGTGGTGCCCTGGTAGCGGTAGGCAAGCTATGATCGAAGAGGAACCAGATAACCTAAGAACTGGAACTAAGAAGGAACCAGATAACCTAAGAACTGGAACTTAGATAGGCACCTTAGTGGAGTGATCCCATGAGGTAGACCACTCCTAAGGGGGGGAGAGTTGTGCCCGGAGGCACAGCGTGAGCCGATATGTCTGTGCGTATGTGTGTGTCATCGGGAGTAATCTGGGATTGACACGATGACAGTGAAATTGGGCTTGAAATCACGAGGAGAACGAGTACCAGATGTCCGGGGTATGACAGTATGACATTATGCAAGTATGACACTATGACACTATAGTAGTATGGCAGTACTGTGGGGTGGTCATCGTGGTACTTAGTCAGACCCTCGGGGAATGGCCGGATTCGCATCGGGATCAGAAAGACGATGAAATCGAATATCAGATGTCTGGGGTATGACAGTGTGACAGTGTGACAGTATGATAATACAGTAGTATGACCGTATTGTATGACGGTCATCGTGTCAGCCCGTCGATGTGACATCTGAATCGAGAATGACGAATCGGAATTAGAAATGAGATCGGATCAGGAATTGAACGTTGGGCCGTGGTGTGACATCGGGTGCCGGGTGGTTGTTCCTGCAGCCCGAGTTACGAGTGAATAAGAAGTAGAGCACTTGAGAAGTGCTTGGCCTTCAGAACTCGGAACCGAAACTATCGTTTACACCTCAGTCTGGCCCTGATCCAGTATATTATAAAAACCGAATTGTGTACCTTTGCACGTTCAATCAAAAACATCATTCCGAGTATATGTCGTAGTGCCCCTGGCACATATATATATATATACTTCGTATATATATATTTAATATCTATGTCTTTGAAGACATGTCATACGGTCTTTGGAAATCCGATCAAAATTTTCTGCATTCATTCATTCTTGGTAAAAACCTTTGCGTGTCCCCTACCTAACGAACACTTCCAACGAAGTCTGACTGTTTATTTTCACATAACATAACATTCTTGACAAAGATGTCTTCCAAGGTAAAATCGCTTTATTTTGCTGGCACGCAAAGAGTTGCGAATTGCGCTTGGTTTGCGCTCCGCAACCTAGAAGACCCTCAAAAAAGTAAGGAAGACGCCTAGAAGAGGACTCAGAAGACATTCGGTGGAACGTCGGCGTGTCTTCGTAAAGTAGAAGATCTCCAGAAGACATGTCTTCCTCAAAGACATCTCTGGAGGGTAACAAGATGCACAGAAGGTATCTGGGGTATCTTCCGAATGTTTTTTTTTTGGGTTTTTTTTTGTATTTTTTGAAAAAAAAACTATAAAAAATCGCGAAAAAACAAAAAAAACCCCCATATAAGGTGCGCAATATTGGGCAAAACCGTACTGTGAAGGTAGAATTGCAAAAAAAAAAGTGGTTTGTTCGGGAGAGGGTCAAACGTACCAAGTTACTAAGTTAAAACGGCCGCCTAATTTGGTAGAAGAAACTGCTCTTGTTTTAGAGCACCATCGCTCCTAGCAACGGTCGAAGAGTCGATCACGCGCGCAGTGAGTCGCGTGAGACGTGATGACTGCACGATACCGCGGATATATAGCAAACCCGGAAAATCTGCCAGCGCTGCGCTGCGCTGGTGTGGCGCTGGCGTGTGGTCGCGGTCGTGGTCAGGCGTCATGCTCATCGTCAGCTAGCATTAGCATCGCATCGCATCGCATCGCATCGCATCGCATCGCATCGCATCGTCAGGCCCAGCGCAGGGGAGTGAGCACGAGCACCGCACCGCACATCGACATGGCCGTTCGAGTTTGAATTTTATTTAACGTTGAAGTGAAATTTGCATCTACCACTTTTACACCTGCATCCAACTCAATTCCACCGCAGCCTCGTTTTCCGCGGACTGCTGCTGGGTGAAGTGGTCCTTTTAAAATAGTTCGTCTAACAGAAAAACGTTGCACAACGCAATACTTCAATAGTGATTGCGGGTGCTTTTCGTGCCTTGGTTTTTTTACGCGCACTTCGGCGTGCTTAGCGTCTAATTGAGGTGTGAACGAGACATGTGTTCTCGCTCGTCCTTTGGACGAGATGATGTTGGTTCGATTCCAACTCACACCACTAGGCCTTTTTGTTTTCCTTCGGTAATCTTGTATTTCGTCTCGTACTATTTTTGCGCTTTACTAACCTTTGGTTTTGCGTTGCGCTTTGTTTTTCAGATCGGCTGAAAATGACCTAGTCCAAAAGGTAATTTTTCAGCCCAACCTCAACACCACAAGTAAAGGTATTTGCTCTATCATCCCCTAGTGTCACACCTAGAAAATACTGCCTTTATGCGTTGTGTTTTTCCGCTTTACTAACCTTTGGTTTTGAGTTGCGCTTTGTTTTTCAGATCGGCTGAAAATGAGCGAGTGGGAAAAGCGCATTTTCAGCCCATCGCCCACAACTAGAAGAGTAAAGGTACTTACCTTACCCTTCCTAGGAATTTGTGCTTGTCTTCATTGTGTGTTTTCACTCTACTGAGTATTGGTATTTTGGTGTGCGTTGTTTTTCAGATCGGTTAAAAATGAGCGAGTGGAAAATCCATGTTTTTGCGTGGTCCAAGACCTATGCCATGTGTGCATGTTAGTTGAACATCGTTTCTAGGTAATTAGACAAGTTGTTTAGAACATGAATGTGAAGTAGTTCTAGACACTTAGCTAGTTAGGATAATGATATGCGTGGCCCTCCTTATGATTAGATTCTTGATTGAAAAGTAATATTGTTAAAGCAATTTTAGTCTCCAAAGCATCTTAGCCTTCCACACAAACAAGTCATCTCTTGTCGTGTATCAACCATTGAGAATATGTTTGTTAAGGATGGCGAGAAGTGTATTATGCCATACATCGTGTTTGCACTCATCCTTCTTGCAAACTTATTTCAGCCTAAAAATATTCCTCGCGAATGCGTATACGAATGTTGAAATTTATTAGACATGCAGAAGGCATTCAGAAGATATCTTCTGAACGTCTTCTGCATGACTTCTGTACATCTTCCGAATTCCGGAAGATGTCCGTCTAGACGTCTTCTGGGTTCCAGAAGATATCTAGAAGACATCTAGAAGACGTCTTCTACGCTTCTTCTAATGTCTACCATCTTCTGAGTTTCAGAAGACGTCCGGAAGATCTTCGGGGAAGATGTACAGAAGACGCCCAAAAGATATCAAGAAGACGTCTTCCGGGATTCAGAGGAGATGCAGAAGACGTCCAGAAGATAACTTCTGGATGTCTTCGCCGAAGACCTTCTGGACGTCCTCTGGAACCAGAAGATGGTAGACATTAGAAGACGCGCCGAAGACGTCTTCTGGATGTCTTCTGGATGTCTTCTGGACCCCAGAAGACGTCCAGAAGACGTCTCAGAAGACGTTCAAAAGACGTCCAGAAGACGCGTCTTCTGACTTTCCCAGAATGTAGGGGGTGCATTGGCATCCCGCGTGTCATCAGCCGTCATACAGGATAGGGTGCACAGTAATACTGCATATTTAAGAGAACAGGGATATGCGGTCAGCCAGCCTCATCGGAAAAAAGTGAACCCCCCCCCGCCCCCCAACACGCCAGCGGCGCTTAACGAAGCGCGATCCAATAAGGTCAGCGATAGCCAGGTTTGTTCCTTATTTGCGACCATACCATATTTAATACATGGTTTAACATGGTTTCCCAACCATATTTCCTCATCTAGCCAGCTCCCGTTCTCTTATTTGGACCCATTCTCTTAACGATTTGAAAAGGCTCAGGGTCATCGTAAAAAACGCGACCCCCCCAAACGCTGGCTGGTCTCTTATCGTCGATTCTCTTAAAGGTGAGGTATT